>PISX010004522.1:0-120160 GCA_004024625.1 Mellivora capensis | reverse complement strand
TGCAGACATTCCACTAGGTAAACTCTTTTCAATTCTTCAAGCTCTGCGTGAAATCTCCCACCCTTCCAGATGGAATACTTCCAGCTTCCAAAGTGTAATGTCTGGACCAGTGGCATCAATGCCATCTAGGAACTTGTTAGGAATTCACATTCTTGGGCCCCATCCTTGAAACTCTAAGGACAGAGCCCAGCAACTGGTATTTTTACAAGCCAACCAGGTGATTCTGTTGCATGCTAACGTCCAAGAACAACTGCTCTCTGTACAGATTTTAGGCACATGTCCATTACAGATTCTCTCACAGGGCATTTTGCCTACACATTCCCATCATTGCTCTCTCTGCTTTCTGAGGGTGTGGACAATATTTTATTTGCCAAAGATACTGGACACTTATTTAACCGAATAAAAAGAATTCCCCATGATTTTAGTGGCAAAAATAAAAATAATATTTACAGCAATTAATATTTATATGGCACTAGTCTTCCTAGAAAGGTGCATTATTACAAGTCTAGCGATGCTAGACTTGTATAATATATAATAATATATCGTGGTATAGCTAAAAGAAAAGAATGCACTTCTAATAGATTAATAGCATTGGTACTAGATGATGCCTTAGTCTTTTGTATGAAGAACAATGGATTTGGAGCCAGAAGATCTAGATTCAAGCCCCCGTCCTGATATTTATTAACTGGAGTTCTGGACAAATCATTTCGTATCTCTAGGGCTCACTTTTCTTTTTTTTTTAAGATTTTATTTGACAGAGAGAGAGAGAGAGACAGTGAGAGAGGGAACACAAGCTGGGGGAGGGGGGAGAGAGAAGCAGACTCTCTGCTGAGTAGGGAGCCCGATGAAAGGCTCAATCCCAGAACCCCGGGATCATGACTTGAGCTGAAGGCAGAAGCTTAACGACTGAACCACCCAGGCGCCCCTCTGGGGCTCATTTTTTTTTTTTTTAAACAGAACATAGGTGATCATATAAGATAATGCAAGTGAAGTCAGTTTGCAAGCAGTAAAATGATGCTCAATGTTTTTGTCTATTCCCCCGACCTGTTCTCCATGTGTGTACATAGTCCTTCTTCCCTCCCCGCCTTCATTCCCCTCCTGATTTTAAGCTCAGAAGATCAAGATGTGGGAACTAAAGAGATCGGAAGAGGGGGCTGAGCTGGGACTGGAAAAGGGGACAGCCCAGCCTCTCCCTGCATGTTCTTTGGCTTCTTTATGGTCTTTCCTCCTCCAAGAGAGTCCACGGCCAAGGGCTGACACTGAAACTTAGCTTCACAAACTACAGACTCAATGTGATACAAGACAATCCTACACGTCCCAGCCTGCGCCAGTCACTTCTGTCACTCTGCCATGCAAAACAGTTTGAACGTGCATGGGATTCGTAAAAACAGTGCGTGGTTTCTACACCAAGCCGTGAGGATCTCTGACCACCCTAGATATTGCTCACGACTGAAAGGCTTTGGCCCTGACTCCGGAAAGCTGGAGCCAGTTGGGTGAACAAGCAGACATTACTCAAACAGTAATGAGCCACAGAGAATAAAAGAAAGAAAATCCCCAGCACCTTTTGAAGTTAGAGACTTTTAAACAACTAAGGTCTCATTAAGTTTCCAAAAGAAACAATTAAGCCAGTTGCCCAAACAACTATCCTGAAATTCATGCTTTCTCACAAAACTTTCCAGAAGGGAGGCAGGCATCTCGACAGGCGTACAAGGAAATGGCCGCCACGTGTACATACAAGGCTGGCGGCGGAAGCAGGCACACCCTGGAGTGAGATTTTCAGACACACGGTATTTTTCTGCAGTTTGGGCCTCCTCTCCAGTAGTCTGCCCTTCCTGACGTCACTTCCTCCCCACAGATGGTGCTGAGGATGTGGCAGTAAGAGTCCTCCCTTGCCACTGGCCCTCCACTTGTGTTCAGGTCTCTTCCTCTCCCGTCCCTTCAGAGCTCTGGCTCTGCCATCATCCCTCTTCTCTCCTTCTCTTCAGCCACCCTCTTCACCCTAGCTCTCTCCTCTGATCCTAAAAAACAAACAAGCGCTCCCACCCCCTCAAGATATGCTGCCTCCCCAGGTGACCATGGGCTTCCTTGCTCTTGTGTTCACCGCCATCTTTTTTGAGAGAATTGCTATGCTTTTTTTCTCTTCTTCCTCATCTCTTGCATTTACTCCTCTAGCCACCACAACATGGATCCACTCCACCATCCCAAAGCCCCCACTCTTATTATAGCCACCGATAGGTCTTCACTGGAAAATCCAACCCTTCTCTTTATAATATATGGTCTATTTCCCACTATTGGTCACTTGCTTTTTTAAATGCTTTTTTAGGTTTCTCTCTCCCTTTTTAGGTTTCCTTAGTATTCCTCCTATATTTACAAAATGTTTTCCAGTCTCTTTTGTAGAAACCTCTTCTTCTCCATACGATGTGGGACATACTTCTGCACAGTTCTGTCCTTGGGACTATTCTTCTTTCCACATTCCATATTTCACAGGCCACAGTTCCAGCCACTGCGTCTACAGGGTGGGGATACTGGTGATCTACATTTTCATGTATTTATCCCAGGCTGCTTTAAATACATTTCTTTCTACCATTTAGTTTCCATTAGAGAAAAATATTATAACTAATCTTATTTTCAAATGCAATTTTGTTCTGGTTCCTTGTTTTTATTCCATCAAGAGGATTTTTAAAAAATTAATAATAATCCAATTCTTTTACACTAAGACATCTTTTGCAGCTTGGGAAAACTCAGTAGCTGTTTTGACCATTTGAAGAGTATACCACCTATAGGATTAGAATGCTAACATGTGGTCAGGCAAAAGATGAAGGTCTACATTGGCAAAGGTGGGGAGACATCACAGCACTCAACGATCCCCTTCTGCTAGGAGTGGTGGTCATGGATGAGAAGAGACCTGGATGGACCCAGCCAACCAGAGGTGACCAATGGGCCCAGGAGAAGTCATTTCAACAGAAGTTACCTACATGGTATCTAGAGCTAGACTGCCCACATTATATTCTGGCTTCACCACTTTCTACCTACCTACCAGTAATTCCTTAACTCCTATCAGTTTCTTCATCTGTAAAACAGGGTAACCATGGTACTTCTATCAGAGCTCGGCTGTGAAGCTTATGAGCTAATGACATAAAATATAGGTGATCCTTTCTGATGTGTAGGAAGTGTTCAGTAAACGCTAGCTATTGATATGATTTACATTAAAATAAGCATTTAAGAAGTGAAGCCAAAGCAATGGCAACTACTGAGGCAAGCATTAAAATTACAAAGGAATTACAAAAGAAATTTACCTTGCGGTGGGGCACATGGCTGGCTGTAATCCCTGTTCAATTTCAATGATGGTCTAGTTTTAATTGTGAGCCAATAATCAATCATAAAGACGGTCAAGATTGGAGTTTGAAATTGTAATTCAATCTGACCTTCTATGAAGTTAGCCTGACATTTCATAAGAGGCTCAATTGTTATGATGGGGTTCCGTAAACCCTGAGAACATGGATCAAGCCCATGTTGTTCACCCAAGCCTAGAACTGCTCTTGGCACACTGGTAATGTCTAATAGGTGTTGTTGAGTAGATCAGCACAGAATCTAGTTGTACATAAGAGGTACATTGTGTAAATAATCTGCACTGTGAGTCTAACACATGCTATAACTAGCAGGCAAGATAAGATCTCTTAGGGCTATCTGCAGAGTAAGGGAAGAGCAAAAAAAAAAAAAAATCTGGCAGTCGCTCATTCTTGGAAATCATTCTATAAGGCTGCTTTCCACCTTCTCAGGAAGAGGTACTGAGTCCAGGATGTGGACTGGGGGCCCAGATTCTGGTCTTGGCCTCTTATAGTACACATGGGATAGGAATATATAATTCGTCTTGTCTGGATTAGATTATTCCTAATTCCTTTCCTGGCAGGTGTTCAGAAAAACAAGAGAACAGAGATGACATATGATAGCCAAACAAGACATGAGGCTTTCGATAATGGGGGCCACAGAAGGGAGGAGTGAAGGGTAATGAAGACTTGAACACAGGACATTTGCAAAAGAATGTGAGAACATTCGACAAAACTAGATTATATTGAGAAGCACCAAGAAAAGTTTTAATGGGGATGAGAACAATTGAGTGCTGGGAAGGGCAGGGGTGATGGACAGGATAGGAAGCAAGGGGCCGAGGCAGCCCAACGCCATGTGAGTGTGTCTTGGTCACTTTCTAGGAAGCACACAGGGGAGTATGATAGGCTCATGCTCATGTAGACCTCTTGCTAGAGAGGAGAGGCAAGCCAGGTTCTTTCTACCTTGATTAACTGCACATTCTTTTTCACTCCTAAAATCAGGGCAAAAGCTGTACTCTTGACCCACTCAACTCTCTGCCTGAGTCCACTTGATAAGCTCCGTGCGCCTTTCCTTGGGGCCTCCTGTTGCTACAAAATGGCTTCGCGGAAATGTGATGAAATTTTGGAGGTGTCAGTGGACTGCGTTGAGTAAAAAGGGGTGCATGCAAGCCAGAGGGTGGCAGGCATTTTAGTGCAAGGATGGAAAAATGTGAAAACCCACTGAAAGGAGATTTGTTTGTTGTAAGAAGTTATTTTCCTACCAGTCACTTTAGGAAAATGCATCCACATAATTCCCTGCTGTTACTCTGGGTTGGTTTAAAGGGGATAGTGAAGTGCCAAGGACATTTGCTTGTCCTGATCTCATGTGACCTACACAAAAAATAGGTTGTCAAAACATGTCCTCTTTCACCAAAATTGTAGTCATGGTGGTACAGAAAGGTGGCAAAAATTCCTGAGTAGAGGAACAGAATATATCCTCACTTCTGTGTGTATGCATGCATGTGTGTGTGTCTGTGTGTATGTACTTGCATTTGTGCATATGCACATGTAGGTATGCGTATCGGTATGTGTGTACACATGTGTATTATATAAGTATGTAGGTATGGATTTATATACATACATATATAAAATTTTGCATTTTCTCCATAAAACCCAGGGCAATAGGTAGCTGATTATTGCCATTTTAGAGATGGGAAAGCCCAAGGGCAAAAAAATTAACAGATCTGCCTATGTTTGCTTCAGCTCATTTTATATTTTATTTAGAATACATACCAACTCCATTACTTCCAAAGAGCGATTTGCAATCACATCAAATGTGGAAAAGTACCAAATGTGGAAAGCAAAAGCATCTTACAGACTGGTCCAGGGTCCCTACTCCAAGTCGCTCAGAAGGGGAAGAGTAACGTGTCACAGAGTTCTGTATTTAAATCCTGACCCTGCCACTTATGTACCTATACTCTTGTGAAAGCCAGACGATCTTTCCAAGGCTCACTTTTTTTCATCTGCCAAATGGAACTCCAATAGGAGCCGATGGGAGGCTTCAACCAAGATACTGGACCCACAGCATGGGGCGCCGTGCGTGGTAGAACCCATGTCTGAGCTAGCAGTGAGATCCCTCCATAGACGCACAGTTCAGCCTCTGTTTTGTTCCGTCCTGTGCCTATGACTATTCTGGGGGAAAGCAAAATGGCCCTTCTTACTCAAATACACCTAAGGCTACTAGGAACTAATATTCTGGCATATTTTTCTTTTTTTTAAGAGAGAGGTCTGCCTTCCACAGGAGTAAAGAAAGAAATCTGCAAACCCATTTGCAGAGACAAAAAAGCCCTGCTTTGAACTGTGGTGTTTCTGCAAGTTGTCATCCCTCTCACCAAACTGCCGGGGCGGGGCAATATCCGCTCCTTGGAGATGGCAGGGCTACAAGAACGTGGGGTTCAAACCCTGCAGTTTGCAAAGGATGAATGTTATTTTGGGGTCTGGGAAACTTCAAAATAATGTGATTGCCTTCTGGGTTTTGTCTCATTAGGTAAACGCAAAAAAGTTCTAATTGCTGTTTTGAACCAATACACAGCTTGGGTCTTAATTAAAATAAGAACCAGGCTCATGACGGGGCGTGGGGGGGCGGATCATGAGATAGAAAGCATGGGTGGACTACATCATGGGGCCACAGCTAGAGAATAAGAAGGGCAGTTGTGAACTTGGGCATCTTTTGGGTGAACATCTTTTCCAAATCTACTGGGCATTTGCCTCCCTACTCTTGCCACTCAACCAGGAAAGAGAAGTTAAGGGCTGTGAGAGATGGAGTGAAGTGCCTAGAAGTGAAGGCATGCTTGTGGGGGACTGGCTAGGTTCTTTTTATGCCAGTGAATTAACAAGTTGAACACATCTTCATTTTCAAATGTCAGCCTCTGAATAGCTTCCGTTTGGCTCTTAAAGCAGTTGTAACAATTACTGCTGTTGCTTTACCTAAAGAGGCTGAGGATAATCATTTCAACATTAAAGAGGTCACCACTGCTTTCCCTAAGAAGTTGTTATCTAAGAACAATACGATTCTGGCACATTTAAGGAACTGACCCGGATCCAATGAAACTATTATAAAATAATCTGCCATGATCTAGAGGTTGCCATATTAGAGCTTCTTTCATTTCATGGGGTCTTAAAAAAAAAACAAACAAACCAAAAAACAGATGGCTTGTGCTCAGTACCACTGACATGTTAGGTCAGGGAGTTCTTTGTTGTAGGGGAATTTCCTGTGCATTTTAGGTTGTTCAGAAGCATCCTTGGTGTCTACCCACTAGATGCCAGTGGGACCCCTCCTCAACCAGGACAACCAAAAATGGCTCCAGGCATTGCTAAATGATCCCCTGGGGTGTAGGTGAAAGGACCATTGGACCATTGGACCACTGGGCCAAAGGACCAATGCACCCGACAAGGACCATTGCAGTAGACTATATTCACCAAGAGAGTCAGTCAAGTATTGTGTCCAGAGCAGGTATGCCAGAGACAGAGTGCCCTCAACGAGCTGGGTGGCCCTGAACAAGATGGGTAACACCTCCACGCTTAGGTTTTTCTCTTCCATAAAACGAAGGTCATGATGAATTCCTGCCTCACAGGATTGTTGTGAGGATTAAACAAGATAATGCATCTGCCCACGTGAACACTCGGGAAATGTGAGTCATTACTGTTTCAACCATTCTACGCGCTGCCATTTTTTTTTCCCTTCTGGTTTCAGTGTAAAGGCAGGTTAAAGAGCCAAACAATAGAAACCTATTTAAAGGGGTAGGAGAAGGCCTGAGTGCAGCAACACAGTTACAGATGGGCGATCTTTATTTATGTTTCCGAGTGGTCAAGTTGTAGAAGCTCAACTCTTACACAATCCTGTATCCCTGATTTGCTCAACAGTGCCAACTATTGCCTAACGTACTTTATTATCTTTCAAGTGGAGATCCCTAATTCATCAAAATTATAGGCTGCTGCCAGACGATTCTTCTGTAAATACAAACGCTCTATTGTATTAAAAAACAAAAACAAAAACAAAAAAAAAACAGTCCTGACATGATGCCTGTTTTTTTTTCCCTTGAGTTCTTTCTTCACCATTGGTCATATAAATATTATTGTTACTAATCACTGACATAATAACACCAGCTACTTTAAGAGCAACTTACCGTGTGCCAAGCTAAGTGCTCCATTATCAGGTCACTCAGTGCTCAAGACAGCCTTAAAAGTTAGGTGGGTATCTTGGAGAGGCGAAGTTACTATGCTCCCCATCAGCAAAGGGCAGCAAGACTGGACCCTAATGCCACCTTCCAAAGCCTATGCTCTTACATTGCAGCTTCATTATCAACACTGAGCGACCCTCAGTTCTTCATCATAACACGTTTCTCTTGCTAAGATGATTTCCAGACTCCCTGCACCTCCCCACATGATTCTTTCCTTGATTCTCTCCATTCAGCTCAAATACCTTGAGGTGAGTGTTGTGAAAGAACCATGCTCTGAACACTTTTAAGCGTAGTAACTTACTGAGAGAAAGAGAGCAAGAGACAGGAACAAACTGTGGAAAGGAAGAAACTCACTTCACGTCGGTCTTGACGAGGATTAACAAAGATTGTCCGGAAGCTAGGACAGGGAGAGGCTGAATTCACATGCCCCCGGTACACAAGGACTCATCCAAGGTTGAACAAAGCAGGTCATTCATCAAACTCGCCATAGTAATCCAGTTCTTGCATATGGTATGCAAATTTTACTTCAAAGTGAATGGCGAAGTAGAGAAATGACCCCTTGCCAGAGGTGTGTGAAAACAGCTTATCTTTTTGAGACCATTTTCTAGCAGGGACCCCAAGCTCCAGGCCCTGAGAGAGTGATGAAAAGTAGGATCAGCAACTGGGACCATGGAGGCGCTGGGAAGAAAGGTTAGATGGCTAGCTCAGAAACAGCAACCTTCTGTTCACACACTAGGAGAGCCCAGTTTGGCTAAGGGCTGAGAAGCCAACATGGCTGCCGGTTGGCTCTGTGACAGAACTGACTGTGTGGCCCGGGGTAAGCCACAATCAGCTCTATGCAGGCTACGTGCGGATGAGCCCTGGGAACCATCATGAGGGAAGCTGGAGGCAGCAGGAAGTTGGCGGCTTTTGCGAGAACAAGGAAGCTCATCAGCCCGCATAGCTTGACAGGCTTAAGTGGTGCCCTCAGAGGGCAGACTGTCCAGTCCTTATCAAGGCATGATGCTTTCTCAGTATTCCCCCCCAAAGCATCCAACCTGTGCTTTCACGCCCACAGGGACTGGGAGGATTCCTCTTATTGCTCATCAGTTAATAACTTGGCCATCCTTGTGTCCTTGTGAACGCCAGAGAATGCTGGCCGTGGCAAAGCCAGTTGTATAAAGGGAATTATCCCTGAAGGGTTAGTCATGCACTATACGCAGGCACTTGATACATTACTCAGTGAATATTTTGACAAGGAAATGGATTAGGAAGGGAAGGGATCGATCAGTGGGGTCAAACCCCTCCCCCACCTCACATCCCATCAAGTGAGATTCACTTCTCGGTCTAGGAAACCCCGAAACCAGACTTTGTCTGTCCACATGGGATTTCTGCTGTCAACTGCTAAATGCAATTGGGAGAGTTTCGGATCTACAGATAAGGCAGCCCACGGAGGTGAAGGCAGAATCCCGTCAAGCGTCGCTTGCAAGAAGAGCTACTTACGGATATATCGTCACTGAAGTCAATCTCATCCAAGTCAAGGTATTCGGGCGCTTCCATTATTCCTCTATGCACATTTTGAGTCAAGTCAAATACTTATAAAAGCCCTGGGGAAGACAGAGGCAAAAAAAGAAAAGCAAAAGGGTTAGCTGTTTTATAACCCAAACTCCCATTTATATAGAAACAAACAAGAATGAGAAGAGTCACTGGGTGTTGGGCTGCCTTGGAGCACAGGTCTGCTCTCCGGATGGCCCAGCTGGGCTTTTCAGGAACAGGAACTCAGCTCCTCAGGCTCCCCAGGGAGCACCCAAGGGCCTTTGCTTCACTTCACTTCATCTGTGTTTGCTTATTTTTGCCAGGACAGTAACTCAGGTCAGCCGCTTCCCCAGACACCAATATTAGGACTGACCTAGCTCACACCTAGCACTTACCACACCCTGAGTAAGAGCAGGGCTTTGGGGATGGGAAGCAAACCTCAAAATTGTAGGATAGTCACCATATTCCAATGTCTACTGCAGGCATATCCTTGGAAGCCATGCACAGAGCAGTAAATCCTGGCCCGCCACAGAAATAACCCAAGTACAAGACAGAGACCAACTAACCAACAGTAATGGCTACTTCAGACGTTGTAGGACGATGTCCAGTTCACCCCCTGCGCCCCCCAAACAGGATCCAGGCATAGATGTAAACCCCAGGGTTTCCCCCTGTTTCCGGGCTTCTCCCAGCATTGCCTCACTGTGCCCCAGTGACCTGACACAGGCAGGCGTCAGAATGTCCTCCGTCAGCACTTGCCTCTGGGCTGCCTGTGGCAATCCTTTATATCTGTCAAGGAGGATACATCACCTCCCAGTTCGCTTTCCCATCACTTATCGTCATCACCACTGGCGGTGGTAGTGTCACCTAGAGATGTCAAGAACAGAAATATAGATCTCCGGGCAGTGCCTGAGCGCACAGCGTCTCCTGCGGCGCCGACTCTGAGAGCGAACGAGATCCCCTTTCCTGTAACTTGTCTTATTACAGAAACCGTCTTCTGTATTCAGACTTGAGCCTCTAAAATAATGTATTCTCTCCTCTTTCGGTTCTCTAATCAAGGGGGTATCTTGATGAGACCGAGAAATAAGACGACTAAGGAATACGTTATTGGAAAGTGAAAATAAATCTAGGCTGATGAAAATGGGTTTAATTAACGATGGAAATGGGTTTAAGGAATATAAGATCAAGAGTGTAAAAACGACTCCTTTTGGAGGCATTGCATTGCTTTCTCGTTTTGAGATCTTTTCTTTTTTTAAGCTATACAAATCGCTTAATTACAATAAATGGGGAGAAAAAAATCACTTGCTATCCATACCTCAAAACCACCAGGTGATTTAATTTCCAGTGTCTCCTTCTCTTCCCACATGTATATACCATTTTCACATTTTTTAAACCTTTTTTTAAAAGATTCTATTTATTTATTTGACAGACAGAAACCACAAGGAGGCAGAGAGGCAGGCAGAGAGAGAGGGGGAAGCAGGCTCCCTGCTGAGCAGAGAGCCCAATGCGGGGCTCGATCCCACGACCCTGGGATCATGACCTGAGCCGAAGGCAGAGGTTTTAACCCACTGAGCCACCCAGGTGCCCCATTTATATATTTTTAATTATAGTGCATACAGAGTTGATCCAAGAAAGGATTAGGGGGCTACTATCATGTTCAAATGAGATTATCCATTTAGAATAAATACTAAAAGTTCTGGGAGACACCTGAGTGGCTCAGTCGGCCAAGTGTCTGACTCTTGATTTCAGCTCAGGTCATGATACCAGGGTTGTGAGATCAAGCCCTGCATAGACTTCCACACTGGGCTTGGAGACTGCTGAAGATTCTCTTTCTGCCCTTACCTTCCCCACCTCCCTTTCTTTAAAAAAAAAAAAAAAAGTGATTTCTTCTGAAATCACATTAAGGTTTAAAATGAAAACAAAATCAATTTGTATTTATTATATATATAATATTATATATCAACTTTACATATTATATATTAAATTTGTTATTAGCATAATATGAATAATTATACATTATATTAGTCATATTAATCATTAATATTAAATAATAAATGCTGATACATGTTATGTATTTATATATCTATTATTGTATTTATTCTGTATTTATAAGAAGAGGGTTTTTTTTTAAGATTTTATTTATTTATTTGACAGAGAGAGACCACAAGTAGGCAGAGAGGCAGGCAGAGGGAGAGGGGGCTCCCTGCTGAGCAGAGAGCCTGATTCGGGGCTCGATCTCAGGACCCCGGGATCATGACCTGAGCCGAAGGCAGAGGCTTTAACCCACTGAGCAACCCAGGCACCCCTAAGAAGAGGTTCTTAAGCAAATTGCTTGGAACAAAAATATATCACTTTTCCTCTAATCCTCACAAAGATTTTCAGAGGAAAATAATGCACACTCATACTTGCAAATAATACAAAATGACCTTCTCTTCCATTCTGGTGGATTCTGAGACAATCCAGACTATTTGGATTCTAGCTCGTCAGCGGACAGATTTCCTTTGAATCTAGTTTCTTTTCACTACATCTGTACTCCAGGTTGAATGGTTCACCTACATACTCTATTCCCATGGTCTTGGTGAACACAAGATGACTGTGGGCATCAGGATGGGGTGCAGACAAAAGGACTATCAGCAGAAACATGGATTCATGGGAGATGAAGCAGGAAATCATGTTTCAAGACTGGGGGTTGAGCACATCTTTAAATATAAGGACATACAGACTAAATATAAAAGGCACATGAACACGTCTTGACGAAGCAAATTCACAAGGAATCATCAAGTCCCTGTTTGAGGTGTTTTGGCAATACATTCAGCAGTATCCACTCTAGAGCAGCCACTGTAATGGGACATAGCCAGTAGATAATATAGAGCATGACATTAAAGTAGAAGATCTTCATGGTTAGACTTGGAGATGGTAGTGAGATTCTTTGTTCCGTAAGTCAGAACCCAAGAGTTACAAGAGCTCCAGCTCATGACGGGAAGAGCTGGGCCACTGCCCATATTTATTATCTCGGTGGGCTGGGTGGTCCAGTCTCAGACAAAGGGGGCCAAGGCATCCAGAACCCTCCTCTCCTCCTAACAGACTTCCACATGTGTCCATCTCCTTAAGATGCCTTATTCTCTCTACCACCCGATTCCTCTTGTCTGGTTTCAGGGCTTCTCTCTTTCAAGAAAGAAGCACCTTGAAAGTGCTATATCCTTGGTTATAAAGTGCAGAAATCTCCATGGTTCACCAACCCACCTGATATTCATTGCTCCTTTTCACTAGAGAGTGAGACCACGGCTGTCCCAGTGGGTATTCCATTACTTCCACATCTGCCCTTCTGTGGGGCACCTGGCATGCATGGAGACTCCCGAGGAATGAGGGATGAGTTGGAAAGGGATGAAGTCAGCTTAGAGCAGTGGCTGAAAATCATCCAACACGATAAGGGAACTGAGCCGGGCGGCCAGTGGTTTTCTCATCCTGCTCTAGTGACACCATCTTGTGCACCCCTGCACGCCAGCCCATGGTGGAAACCAGTAGATCCCCTTTCCCAGCCACATGCTCTAAGGGAATACACAGCTACAGAGGGCACACACCGGAGGCCCGTGAGTGGAGTCTGGCCCACAGATGTGATGTGTCTGGCCCTAACAGTGTTTTTTAAAAAACGGGATGAGTTGCCAATTTGTAGACCTTGGGTGATTTCACATAAAATTCTGGATTTTTGGCTTTGCTTTAAAAATATCTGAGGCTCTGGCCAACGCTGATCCACATTCCCCATGACAACAGTTGGCTGGAGCTAAGCTGCCTCATTGACAGGCATGTGCTCCCCAGTTCACCAGCTTCCCTTCTTCGGCTCCCCTCACTGAGTACCCCTGCCTGGCCTTGGGGGCATGTGAGTGTTTGATCCGTCAGAGGAATTCAGCATTAAACAATAATTCCCATCACCCACCCCCTTCTGGTATGGGTACCTCCTGCCAAATACTATTTACTTCATTTGTATTCCAAGATCATATTCGTATTCTAAGATTGTTTTAAATTCTCATGCCACAACAGCAACAAGAAAACGTCTTACACACAAATTACCAGCTTGTTATAATTTGTGCTTTCACAAAGCCTCCATTTTCTCGCCTAGGACTAGAAAAAGAAAACCTTCACACACGTCATCAAATGTCGCAAGGTGGGGATTCAGTTTCCTTCACTGTACAGCTGGGGGAAGGAAGGGTTCTTGCTTTGTTGTGATTGCTGCTGTAGACTGACATGGTGCTACTTCGCTGTTGCAACCAGAGGGAAGGGCACAAGCTGTGTCAAGTGCAAGCCCAAAAGAAAACCAAGGCCATCCGCCATCTGGCCACACTAGCAGCTTGGACGCAAGAGAGCTAACTTTACACAGGGCCAACAAGAGCAGGTTTACACGTAGGTGAAAAATACTTTTACATAAGATTTTTATTGCTGTGCATCGTAGTTGGCCTTGGGCCCCTTTGAGATCTCAAAACCCAGTCATTTATAAATTTGTACTATACCCCACCTCCATCGGCCCTGACCCTATAAGCTATAGTCACTTGCCCCAGGTTCTCTGAGGTCCCAAAGGCTTTCTTTTGCATTACTTCCCCCCTTTACCCCAATATACCTCTCACAGGATCTGTCTACCTTAGCTACTGTTGACTGACTGAAAACATTCCATTTCAAGCTCAGCTGGGCCTTTCCTTTCTCATCATGGAGGTCAGCCATTTTTAATTTGTTATTCACTTAGGTAGGTATGTTCTGTATTTAATTTTTTTTAAGGGTGGGGACAGATGAAGATGAAAGCTAGTGGGAGAGTAGAGAAAGGTAAAGAAAATATTTTCCAATGGTTAAGTGCTACCAATTTCAGTAGGAAAATTTATAGGAAGGAAAATATTGGAGTGTGGGGACATAAGGCTAGGTGGGTGGGACCTGTATGCTGTCCAGAAGCTGTTGGTGACACATTACCCCTTCCTTTTGGTGTGCCCGAGGTATTGGGAGAAACTCCACCCGAGCTCCAAGTGGATGCCCAGTCAGAAGAGATAAAGGACAACTTAATGAGCACCAACTCTCCACAAAGTCCATAGGATTTTTTCTACTCTCATGGAATTTTGATAAACTGCCAAAAACAGAAGTCTCTCCAGTGGCTATTAAAGTGTACAGAAGGGGCTCATGGCCCTAATGGGTCTATCAACACTATGTCACCTTCTCATAAGAGACCTCAGTGATGGCCCCACTGCTTCCTCTGAGGGAAGATTCAGTCTGGGCAAAGAGCTCAAAGTAACGAAACGTCCAAATGGATTAAAAAAAAAAAAAAAGGAAGCAAGCAATTTAAAAAAAATAGCCTTCCCCTGTTCTAGTATTACGCAGATCTTCAGGTGATATTTTTTATTTTTTTGTTGCGACTTGAAAACGCACTCTAAAAGTCATTCCAAATGGAGACTTCCAAAAATCTGTTGGCTAATGGCATCATCAAGTGGAAAAAGCTTGAAAGGGCCCACAACATTTCTGTGAGAAGCTACACTCACTTAAGGTACACATTCTGGTGTGCGTGGCTCATAAAAGGCTCACGGATCTGTGACTACGGTCACACATTACCTCAGTTGCTCTACTGAAGTTCTTCTTAAAATGAATTGCCTCACTCCCTTTTATAGGGAGTCAGCATGGACTCACTCTGAAGGCTCATGTTACACAGATCTCTCCTTTGCTGCCAAAGTCACTATTGCTCCGTTTACCGGTCGACTACGAAGGCCTGGTGATTAAACCGAAGTTGGGCTTGTCAAAATAAATGAGCAGAGGACTCAAAGTGATGAGGTAATCTCTATTGATGTGCATTACAGCTTCTTTCTTTGCTCTTTAATTCACCAGTACTTGGGAAAACACAGCAGCCTACAGCCCTGTGTGCGTGTGCGCGTGCACGCGCGCACACACACACACACACACACACCCCACAAAGAGCCAAATCTGCCCTGGGATACATGTCCAGTTTGCAAGCTTACACACAGATACTGGACTTACTTTCTCCAGTACAACAAGAGCTCCCCACCTCCCCCCCAAAAATCATCAACTAAGTACTGGAAAGCACGGGTGGAAAAAAGTGAAATATATGAAATGTCGTCCCTCGTTGGCTCAGTAGCTTGGCTGGCAAGGAAGCAACTCATTCCAAATGTTGGATTCGGTTTCTTTTACTCTTTGATTCAGCAGTGGCCAGAAACACGGCAGTCGCTAAATGCCTGGTCCTGAAGCAGGAAAATGATAGAGGCAAGACATTTCTACTGGCAAGAGGCAACTGAAGGGGAGCCAAGAAGTACACACATGGGGTAAGGCGGAAAGCACGAGCTCTGGAGATTTCATCCCCATCTTCATGTAAGGACTCTCTCTGCGTGTACATTCTCCACACCAGCGTGGGGCATACGGTACAAGGGGACAGAGATACGAACACATGCCGTTACAGTAAAATGTGGTTCTCACTACGAGAAATGAACCCACAGAAGCCCGAGACACCCAACCTAGACCTTGGAGGTGAGGCAATCTGTCTGGGACAGGTAAGGTCTAAGCTGAACGCTGAGGGACAAGGGTGTAGGTGGTGAGGGGAGTTGGAGAGCTGGAGGAGGTGTCCCAGGCAGTGGTGGCAGCATGGGCAAAGGCTGGAAATGCTCAAGCAGAACTTTCAGAAAGACGAATCACACCAATTTCGTACCTACTGCTGTTTTAGCTCCAAAGAAGGAGTCCTGGAGGGTGAAGGCCAGAGTGGTGAGCTGGGGTGGTCAGGGGATTATTTCCAAAGCCAGAGTGTAAACACAGCACATTTTCTTGGAATATCACATTTTCCAGCTTGGTTGGAGAAAACCCAAGTAAATGTTTGCTATCAAACAAGAGACAACATATTGACCCTGCTCCAGCTCCCAGGGAAGGGGTGTTGCTCTTCCTGTGTGACTGCCCACAGGAATGGTAGTAAGGCAAAGCTCTATACCAGGGTCTGGGTCTGGTGCCCGATCTGCAACAAACTTTATACCCAGGTCTAGGTGTTTCTACATACCCTCTCCCATTTATGTTTCACAAAGGCTCTGAAAGTCTTTATAATTTCTTCAGAATTTCTTTGGTGGAGATAAAGAAATTGAGGCTCAGAGAGGTTCTCTAATTGCCTCACAGACACACAGCCAGGGTTGTTGATGTTAAGTTTGCTTTTATCCCTTATTCCAGCTGTCCCAAACTGCAGGGGTCAAAGTAATACTTTGCCTGTATCAGACATTTGACTTTTTTCAAGTCGCTTCTAATTTTTTTTTTATCTGACTTTATGTATTACAACTCTGTGAAGAGGTAGAGTGTGTGTATCACGAATTGCAGTCATTTCCTTTCTATTTCACAGATGGGAAACACAGGAATGTTTTGGCCCAAATTAAGTACAACTAAGTAGGAGAAAAGCAGCTGTGACAAGCCACTCTTCCCACTAATTCTGGGACTCTACTGGTTTGCCCTCCGGATTGCTCTGAAACATGGGTATGCCTTTGAACCATCTGGGTCAGAATTCCATAGACATCCCTAATCCTTCATTGTATTGCTTTGGGGGCTTACAAACTGTAATGCCAAGAAAACTACTTTTCCCCCTCCCCAGCAGAATCGCAACAGAAAAAGAGTATATGGATCTTTGTGCACCTAACATTACTTACCCAAAGAGGTCCCTGAACTTGTCCATAAAACATTATGTTCCACAGCGTTTTGGTTTAATATTTTGACTTCAACTTCAAAGAAAACAATGATGAACGTCTTTTCTGATGTCTTATTAAAAAGGCAAGTAACACAGCCCTCTGTTGGAAAACCTCATTCTGGAGATCAGCACTGCTCTGACAAATCCCTACAAAGGTTGGTCTTTTGGTAGTTTAGAGCTCTTGCTTATAGTTTAATATCCTTGCAAATGATTTGCAGGTCACTTCATTATTTCCAAAATCTAAATGCTGACCATGAACCAACTTCCAAAGGTTTTAGAGCTTGAAAAGACTTCAGTGGTTAAGCCTAGAGGAAGAGGTACTTTTAAATTGTGGTGTGTGTGTGTGTGTGTGTGTGTGCGCGTGTCAGAGAGAGAGAGAGAGAGAGAGAGAGAGAGAGAGAAATTTAAAATAAATTTATTATTTGAAATTCTTTTGGGGAAGAGGAAGAAAAAGAACCATACTTAGAGGAGCTTCACAAAACAAGAGAATGTATAACAGAAAAGAGTAGAGATACACCCCTAAACATGAAAATATTATACTGTGTTTGGTTCTGGATGTCTCTTCTTAAGAAGGTCAGAGGCAAACTGTTATGTTCCAAGACAGAATAAGGAAGTCAGGACAGCTGGGGATTGGAAAGCTGTCTCATGTGGCACAGCTAAGGAAGCATCTAAGGTAGAGAAGTGAATCTCCTCTCCCTCCTCGCCACCATGTAAAGGCAAGATTTGATCCCAAGGGTTGATCTTCAAGTAAGTTTTGGGGACACCAATCTCAGCAGACTTCCTACTAATGGTAACTAGAATGGGCTTAATGGAACAGGATGCTTTATGAGATCATAACCACGCCAGCAAGAAGTTGTTCATCTAGAAGTTTGGAGGGATCCTTCGAGGGCGAAGGATGGGACTCCCATATTTGTAAGGAGGAAGAGACAGCCT
The DNA here is from genome assembly GCA_004024625.1 of Mellivora capensis. Classification (NCBI taxonomy): domain Eukaryota; kingdom Metazoa; phylum Chordata; class Mammalia; order Carnivora; family Mustelidae; genus Mellivora; species Mellivora capensis. The sequence continues at coordinate 102,476 of PISX010004522.1, read as the reverse complement.
CCTAACACAAAGATTCTGTGTGGTCTGAGATGGTAGTGGGAACACCCCTAAAACCGGGGCAGGACCTCAGGATAGTCTTGACCCATCTGGACCTCTCTCCTCAGTGCTGCCATGACAATCTCTGTCAAACTTCCCTCAACCTGTCTCATCCACCACCCGGACCCCACAAGGAATGTGAAGGAAATATGGAGATTGAGAGACAGCAAGAGAGTTAGAAATTAATTTTTATTTTTATTTTTTATTTTTTTTAAATTTTTTAAAATTTATTTATTTGTCAGAGAGAGAGGGAGAAAGAGAGAGCAAGCACAGGCAGACAGAGTGGCAGGCAGAGGCAGAGGGAGAAGCAGGCTCCCTGCCGAGCAAGGAGCCCGATGTGGGACCTGATCCCAGGACGCTGGGATCATGACCTGAGCCGAAGGCAGCCGCTTAACCAACTGAGCCACCCAGGCGTCCCAGAAATTAATTTTTAAAAGAGAACTGTGATATTGTTCATTTAGTGAGAATATGATTTACTCTCTGTTGTAGATAAAAACTTATCAATTCTACAAGGACAAAACTATGACCTAATGAGGCCCAGACAAAAAGAAATTATCTGGGAAGAAAAAGGAAACATTTCTAGCACTGGGAAGTTGAGCCTGGACGTTAGCCAGTCGTGTCTTCCACCGGCTTCTGGAAAGGAACTATGGAATAATTTTGGAACTGGATCCCTTACTCTGTTATGTATAGGAAACTATCCAAATCCAAGTTCCAAATTTTTGGCGCACCTGAAGCGGTCATGCTTTACTTCTGATTTTGCAAAGATTGTTTGATTTCTGCAGTGGATTTTCTTGGCAATTATTACTGAGGGTGGATGGAACACAGATGACAATCTCGATTCCTTTTTAGACGGAAGTAGACATAACAGCAATTTGCACGGAGAGTGTTCAAGACTCTATCAGGAGTCGGCCATCTTGGCTGAGTTCTCCTCCCTCCCAGCGTTTGTAAAGATTGAACTCCCGAGCAGCCTTAAACCAGTGTTCTCCAAGTTCAGTCCACAGGAGAATCCCCCAGAAAATTTATTAAAGCAGATTTCTGGGTCCAACCCCAAGGGTTTCTGATTCAATAGGCTTAGGGGGGCCTGGGAATTTTTATTTCTCACAAGTTCCCGGGTGATGCTGATTCTGCTGGTCCCAGAACCGCACTTGAGAGCTGCTACCTAAGATCGATAGCTCATCCCAGCCTCAGCTACATCTGCACTTAATTAAAAGATGGTGACCTCTTCCCCACATCCTCCATGTCCACAGATGTTAACTTCATTATACAGGATCCATGCCTAGTGCCCTTCTAATTAAACTGCCTCCGTGGACTCCACTGAGCATTTCCCATGAAGACCACCCAGAAAACTAGAAGACCTTAAGTCTCTGTGTGTGTGTGTGTGTCTGTTTTAATTCCCAGTACTATACAAGGGACAGACGCCCGCCTACAAAACCCTACAAAATTTAGGACTTGGTTACTTTAAAATTTCTTTTCTCCATAGCACTTCATGGCAACAAAGATGTTCTCAGTTTCTCCTGTTAATGAGATCCAGGTTTATAATTTTAGATGCAGCCTTTACAGAGCAAGAATCTCAATACAGGGATATCCAGTCACAAGAACTACAGTATAATAAACCCATGTCTACTAATAAAGAAGGAAAATGAAAGAAAAAAATATAAGCATCTAATGAGAATTAGCGTAAATTCCAAAGCTTATACAACATGTACACATCATAAGATATCTAAAATCCTCCCTGAATCTGAAGAAGTCCAAATGGCTATACTGGCTCCCTGTGAAAAATAAAATCCTGGCCATTTTTTTTTAAGATTTTATTTATTTATTTATTTGAGAGAGAGAAAGAGAAGCTAAACAGGGAGGAGGGGGAGAGGGAGAGGGAGAAGCAGCCCCCCTGCCCCCGCAATGATCAGGGAGCCCGAAGCGGGGCTCAACCCCAGGACCCTGGGTTCATGACCTGAGCCGAAGGCAGACGCTCAATGAACTGAACCACCCAGGCATCCCACTGGCCATGTATTTTTAATTAATTGTGGTTATAATGTGCTTATTTTTATTGAATCCAAATCCAGAAATCAGATTACTAAGGAGATTTCATCAATTCCTCCAATTAAAACGTACCGACTTAATAACCAAAGGAGGAAATAAACTCTCTATATAAAGTGACTCTTTTTTTCTGAAGAAGAGGATAGTCTGATTTGTAGGTAATTAAGCAAGCCTAGCTCAGTAACCAAATATTTGCATATCGGTGCATACACTCAGAGGATGATTAAGCAAGCACTAATTCTTTGATCCAATGCTTTCACCTACCCCTAATTTACTGAAGACTCTTAAAGGAAAATGAATGCAATCTGCTTCCCACTTAGATGAGGTACTATGACTAATAGTGCAAAAATTGAACACTGCATACTTCACGAATGATTTTCAACACGTGGCAAAGCATGTTAAGAAAAACATATGATGGAAACACAAGATTAGTGTCAAGTACCGATAGCAATTCAGTGAGGAAGTATTAGCCTTAGCTTCAACAATACCCTGTTTTTGAAAGCAATACCTGGCCGAGGGTAAATACTTATTATTTGTTACATAGAGTTTATTTCCAGACTGTGACCCTTGTTCGCTCACTTTGGAATTTCTACATTCAAAATCTCGGTCTCGTCCCCAATGACAAATGTCCTGATGACTGTTTTTCTTTAGCTTTTAAAAACTTCGTGTTCATGTTACCTTCTTGCCATTTCCCCCGGAGCTCTGCTTTTAGAGAGGAGGGGATCTTCAAGCCCCTTTGCAAAAACTGTCTAGTGATGAGGACTAGGGAAGCCTCAGCTGCACCTTCCCAGGCCAGGGCCCATTTCCCAGGGATGAAAAGCAAGTTCTTGAAAATGATGGTTACCAGAGCAGATCAGGTGGGAGGTGATGGTTGAAACAGATGATGGGGATTAGGAGCACACCTGTGATGAGCACAGGGTGATGTATGGACCTCCTGGACCACGCTATTGTACACTTGAAACTAATAGAACACTGTATATTACCTATCCTGGAATTAATAAAAAAAAGTAATTAAAAAAAAAAAAAAGAAACAGTTCTTTGCCACTAAGCGTAGGGAGAAAGAACAACCTCTCCAGGCGAAGGTGTGGGTCTTTCCTCTCTGGTACCACAGAAGGATACGAACTTCATTCTGTAGTGCACCAACATGAGCAGGAAAGGACTCAGAGCTGAGAAGCCTGAAGAGAGGGCTGTGAGAACAGCTGGAAAAAAGACACAGGCTGCCAAGTCTTTTAAGAAATAGACTAAGATAAAGTGAGAAATCCAAAGCGGAGTGATCAGCCACATTAATAAAATACTGAACTTGGCCCCTCTAAGGATTTCAACTTCTGAATCATCATCTCCCATCCAGATGTCGCCATATGTCATTTTCTTTCTTTCCAAAAGGAGAACAGACATCCAGAAACAGACAAAGACTAAGATGGCTAAAGGAAGAATATCAATCAGAGCTAAAAATATTTTCCCATAGTAAAACTCTACCTGCCGGTTTCCATAGTCAATTAGGCAATCCACGTAAATCCTATTAGGAGACAAGGGGTCTGTATCATTTCCTGGACCATGGTGCTCTGATTTTCTAGCGTACAGTAAAACCGGGAGGTATGCCGCCAACCCAGCCCCCCCAAGGGCACACAGCACCTTCCAAGATCGGGGTTTCGGGTGATCAGGGTTGGGTGCCTCACTCAAGGGGTGGACAGCGTGGTAAAGCTTCCGGTGGTAGAACAAGGCAAAGTGCAACACGAACCAGATGGCCAGCGAGGTTGTCAGGGAAGCTGTGAAGTGCACTACTTTGCAGCCTGCAGAATCCAACATGAAACCGGAAGAATAAATAATTTTCAGGACATTCACCACCAAGTTTTTCAGGAGGTGGACAAACACAAGGCTGAAAATCAGGAGGAAGGACGTCTGTAAACGCCCGGCGGTACACTTCCTTGTGGAATAAAATAAACACACGTTTCCAACCACACTCACGAGGATTACGAGGGCGCAAGCAACGATCTCAAGCACATCGGCAGATGGCTTCATGGTCAATGACCAGCTGGTTATCACGGATGTCTTCTCTTAAGTCATTAGGTGTTTGGAAAACGTCTTAGCGAGGAGACCTGGGCTTTTTAGTCCACTAGGCTGGCAAAGCTGGTTGGTGGCAGAACATCAACTCTGATCATCTTAACAGTTGTCTGTGATAGTGTCCCACTGGCTCCAGCGATGATGAACGGTGGAAAACAGAACAGCTTTCCAAGGGGAGTCTGTTTTATCATCTCCGGGGACTTAACTGTGATGAGAAAGTTCCAGGTGTCCTCACTTAATTAAAAGATTCTTGGAAATCTATTTATAGCCACCATAATGCAATTTCCTAGACAGCACATGGTACAGTTTTTGAGAACCATAGGGGAGAAAATGACATTAAACTTGAGACTGAAAAGGAAAGGTGGCCAGTGGGTGAAATGACTGTCTCTGCCCATGGGAAAAAAAAAAATCAAAGAAATGAGGTATCTGCATAATAGGATTTCTGAATAACAAAATGACCAATGACCAGTGATGGTAACAAGGCAGCTTCGTGAGGTATGGCAGTTTTCTAGTACCTCTACCATTTTTACAAAGCAGGAATGCTATTATCTATCCTGAAGATCTCATGGCATTGTTGACATAATGAGGGAGATGTTAGGAAATATTCTCAATTACAGTAGGGAAGGTAATAAGGAAGGGAAGAAGGAAGGAAGGGAGGAGAAAAAGGAGGGCGGAAGAGAGGGCACAAGGAGGACACTTTCATAAACATGGGCATTCTGTCCACGACCAAATTTCCCAACTATTGCTTAAAGAAACATTCTGACAGTTGGGGAGCGATTAAGTGGACCCGTCTACTTCCCCATCCCCCAGTGCACAGAAGTCTGGAAAAGACTTCTGTCCTAGGAATGTCTGGAGAGTAAAAGAGCAAGGACAGAAGAATAGCGCTGGAACATGTCGCTCAAGAAATCGGGCATTAATTCATTCCTGGATGAATTCTGTTGGCTAAGTATATAATAATGCTCTGTGCTGGGGACAAACTACTTTCCTTCCCACTTCTACATTCTTCTGCCAAGCATCCCATTCCATATGGTCCCAGCTCATGCTTCAGTCTGCCTCAGTGGTTTACGGGACCCAACCTGCCCTCACTTGAGCAACCATGCACAACCAGCTTCATGCTGGGAGCTTGAAATTGGGTATGCTGCGAGTACTGACACCACACAAATGATCAAATGCTACAAACCAGGGCTTTCGATGGGGGGACAGGATTGTATACTCCCTGTAATCTACTATACTAGAACAACACTGGCCTGAGCAAAAAATCCAGATCTGGGAGATAAGAGATGGGCAGTTTATCTATCCAAGGATTAGATCGGTATTTGGTACTCGCCAAACGCCTTCAATAAGGATATGTATAAAAGGTTTATGGCGGGACGCCTGGGTGGCTCAGTTGGTTAAGCGGCTGCCTCCGGCTCAGGTCATGATCCCAGCGTCCTGGGATCGAGTCCCACATCGGGCTCCTTGCTCAGCGGGGAACCTGCTTCTCCCTCTGCCTCTGCCTGCCACTCTGTCTGCCTGTGCTCGCTCTCTCGCTCTGACAAATAAATAAATTTAAAAAAAAAAAAAAAAGGTTTATGGCAGCATGCAGGTGAGAAAGCTTCCAGGGGCTGGGTGGGAGGAGAGTGGTGTTTGGGAAGCTGACCCTTCCTATTAACCCCCTTATCCCTAATTGGTTCCAAAGACAGGTAGAGCCACCTCAGAATCCTCACACCATATTTTTCCTCCCTAAAACATATCCATTAACTCAGCATTATTTACACTCTGTCAAACAGTGCCCCTGAGTTTCTTATGATGCTAGTAATAATAACACTTGTAAAAATAACAGTAATGACACAATCATAAGGCTCACATCCACTATCATTTCTCTGACACCAATTTGAGCCAGACCCCACGTTGGTGTGTTCCTTTATAAATTGAATCTTATTTAAAAACTAAAATTCTTGTTTCACTGAGTAAATAGAGGACCAGTCTAGAAAGTAAATTGCTCAAAGCTACTGAGTAATGGAGACAGGAATCAACGCCACATATGACAGATTCCCAAAGCACTGGCTCTCGGTCACTATCTCCACACGTGCTGTCAGACTATGGGTTCTCCATGGACTATTCTCCATCTTCCCCAAAGGCTTTACCGTAGACACTCCCACCATGGAGCGCCGCTAAGCAAATCCTTTTGAGAAGAGTTTCCTTAGGTTTATAATATAAGTCATGCAGATTTTTAGAGGCAATAGTTTTCCCTCCTCCAAGGCTACACATTTCAGGCACTTAGACTTCCAGATCCATAAAGATCTTGAAATATTCTGCACACTGGTCCCTGCTGCCTGACTGGAACAGAGAAAGGCTCTCTCCAGCACTAGTGAGCCCCCTGTGCTCCTGACTTGTGTTTAAAGAGGCACAATGACCACCTGGAATGAATTTGGAGAGCGAGGAAGAACCGCCCTAAATAGCAGACAAAATATAGTCATGAGACTATAATCATAATTCGAGATTTGATCTGGGGATAATACACTAAGAAACTGTCTATGTGATGCCATTTCTCAAATATGCCCAAATAGTAACAACTGATGGCCAATAACACTGACTTCAGAGCTGAGGGCTCAGGGTAAAAAAATGTTCTATAAACCCCCACAGCCCTCCAAAATAAAGGCTTATATAAACACTTTTTGGCTTTCAAAGGATTAGCAAACATGCTATACATTCCTTTGTGTCAGAATGAAAGCATAAAACATGTCATTTTTTCTCCCCTTCGGGGTTATTTCTATACTAGAAAACAGCACACATTAAAATATAAGGGGAGTAGACAATTTCGGTGAATATCGTCTAGATGGATGGATAGTTCTCTTCCTCACCGATGGCACAGAAGGGCTGAAGAGATGCCTTCCTAAGACAGAAATCACACGGCTGAGAATGTCCACTGCCACTGTCCCTGCCTTCGAGAGACAAAAAATGGTCTCGTCATGTGTAATATACAGTTTATATATATATGTAGTACAACAGAATATATATGAAGATATATGTAATACAACAGAATACATACACTGTATTACATATATATACACACATTAAATATGTTAGGTCATTTGTTCTAAGATGTATTTAATAGGTAATTATAAATCATGCATAAATAACGCATCATACAAGATAAACTGGTCACAAGGACAAGAATAAGACATTCAGAGAAAGGGACTCTCGTGGGCACAGCTATTTTTTTTTTTTTCATTCTCCAGTTCATAAAAAAGGAAAGGGGAGCTGGGACAAGTGAAGCGCTTGCTGAAACTGGCAGCAACAGGTGGACACGTTCCAGACCTCTTGCTTCCAACAGCTCTTTCCAAAAGGGAAGCAAGGGGAAAAAACTGCCTGAATTGTGAGGCAGTGGTGCTAAGGGAGCCCCAACGACTGCAGCAAGGAGCTCCTAACTGTGCAAAGCCCATTTCACAGAGGCAGCACGGGGCCAGTGCAGCGCAGAGCTGGGGAGGGCCAGCTGCAAACCCGCATCTTCCACCTGGGGAGGTAATGGTCACGTGTGCATTTCAAGGAGGGAAGGGAAAAAAAGTTTTCCTTTGGAAACGCATCATTGCTTCTGCCAATTCAGCTTCACTGAGGTCACTGGAGAACTGAGGAGTTCAAAGGTTCTCCACAGCTTCCATTTACTTTGGCGTTAGATTTAACAGAAAAAGAAAGAAGGGGGGAAATTTATATGGCCCAGGCTGTTTTCCAAATCACAAACTGCTCGAGTTATTTAGATTTTCCTTAAGCTCCCAATCACATGTGGAGCGGTTCAGATGTCAATGCTTTCCGTGTGGCTTAGGGCAATCTAGGTTTCCTCAAACACACATATGCAGTTCTAATATTAAAGACTGGGATTCAAAAGTCTCAAAGTACTTCGGGTTCCCCTTGATTAGAGACTGCTGTTACTTTAGGCAATGTTGGTTCCGAGGAGGACCAAAAAAAAAAAAAAAAACAGAAAACACACGCCCTTCAATTGGACGTTAGGTTCTCACAGTAGTGCTAAGATAAACAAACTTTACAGGCTGAGGGAAGGGCATTTATTCCTTTAAATTGAGTATGTAATATAAATAAATGTCTTCTAAGACGAGATGCCTGAAACTTGATTCTAAGTCTGAATCTACACAAGAGCACTAATTTATTTCAATGAAGATCCGTAGAGCGCACATGGGGAAGGGCACGCCTTCTGGAAAGCCGGGGCTGATCTAACCAAGCAGCATAATTCACTAAGTCACAGAAAGCTGCTGCTTGAAATTGTCTGATTTGTTCACTGGCCAGGAGCAAATTGATATTTGCATTTTTATATAGAGCAAAATGGAGAGGATTACCAAATCTTTTGCCTTGTAATCAATGGCTGCCTGAAGTTCTGTTCAATTCTCTATAAGGCTGTGATTTTGTGGACCAGCCCAGTAGGACTAAAACCCCCTAGCTCCAAATTAGAAGTGAATGGAATGGAATTTCAGGCTGGTTGGGGTCAGAGCAATTAAATGGTAATTGCCTTTTAGATACATTAATGTTGCTAATTATATTAGTGCGCTAAGTGCTGGGAAATGTGGGTAAGAGCTCCAGGCCACTGGGGCGTGGAAAGGCAGAGAAGATTGATTAAGGCTGGCACTGAGCTGGGTCCTTCACACACAAGTTTTCTCCTGAAATCCTCCCAATAACCTACAAGGTATTATTAGCTTCAATAATCCTGAGTAACCTGTCCAGCTGGTTCCGGCTGAGACATCCCCAAATCAGGAATCCCCCAAAGGCAGTGTGGCTCCACAGAGCACTGGGTGGGCAGGGCCTTGAGTCAGAACGGGGAGAAATACTGGATTCAAAGGCTCGAAGAAATTTGGGAGCAGGGAAAGAGGAGAGAACCTGAGAACTAGGCCTTGATGAAAAGTCCACAAGTATAAGGCCTCCAGTGGTACCATTCCTTGCTGTATGTGGACAGGAAGAGCCCAGGGCCGAAAGGCTCTGTGGGCCGAATCTGGGGAAGGCATGACATGAGAACACAGAAGCCTGGTTGTCGGTGAACAAGCTACCAACGTAAGAAGAGGACCAGCTTTCCGGGGCACAGGGAAGTTGCTCAGTCCCTCAATGCCAGAGGTGCCAGAGGAGAGACCCCTGTATGTCTGGGGTGGAAAGGTGTAGTCAACCGGAGAGTAGCGTGGAATGGGGCTGTATCTATCTGACACTCTTCAGGCCAGGCTATGAGAATGACAAAGGCTGTCTCTAGGACTCAGAGGCCAGAAGCCCTGGCTTCAGTCAGGGATGGATCGTGAAAGCTTTGTGGAGGCATAGCTGCTCTGAGTCTCAGGCTCCCAATGAGGAGTTTCCAAGAGACAATGAAATATATCTAGCCGTGTGTGTGTGTGTGTGTGTGTGTGTGTGTAAGTGTACGAGTGCATACAAATGCATACAGCTAGGTTTGTATGCATATGTACATTTTTGTTGACACACACAGCTATGGGGCAATCACAGGGTCAATGAGATTGTGAACCCAGTTCGAAGGTGTTCTACAACCACGGGTGTTCTGAGTATTTATGTCCTAAAATCATACAGTCATGAAGGTGCCTTCTGCTTGTAAGTGGAAGGGGCTACACGGATTCATGGCGGAAGGCTGGACTTCTAGATGCACAGTTTTCACAGCATAGGGCTAAGTTCCTTGGCAAGCAGCTGCAGAAAATTCCCCTGACCTTCTCCAGGCCTGACTCCAGCCCTGAGACCCTGGGTCTCTATCTCTACTAAGTTTTTGAAGAAAAAGCCCATCTCTGACTGTATGGCACCACACACATCCTCAAGTCCCACCAACACCATATAGAAGACCCATCCTGGCTCTGGATTCCACCCCACCTTTTCCCTCCTCTTGTCCAAACTTCTCAAAAGAGGCATCTACTTTCACACTTGCCACTTTCCCATGTTCTTTGACTTAACTCCCCATGTTTGATTTTCTACTGCTTTTTTTTTTCTACTGCTTTTTCCTCTAAAAATGCCTTAGAACAAGATCAGCTCCTAAATTCTAATATCCAATATCCAATAACTAATACTAAATACTAATAATTAAATACTAACATTCAATATCCCATGGACCTGTCTGACATTCTTTCTCTTTTTCCTTCACAGCTCCAATATTTTGCTCCCTGTGCGTCCAAAGTCTTGGTCCACATCCCACTCAACGACTGACCCCTACATATATAGCCAGCCACCTGCTCTTTGATATCCCTCCTTGGCTTTCCAAGGTCTCCGACTCAAACAACCTGACTTGGGATACCATCCTCCTTTGCTCAGCTAAGGTTAGAGACTTGGGTATTACCCCTGGTCCCTTCCTCTCCCTCACCTGACATTCACTCATCCTTTCAATTAAGTTTTTATTCTTTCCATCCTTCTGACCATTTCTTATTACAGCTTCATCTCCTTGTTTCTTACTTGAATGCATAGAGAAGGGCAAAAATGTAAGCCAAAATATTAGTACACTTTTTATTCTTCAAAATCATTCTCTGTGTATACCCAACCATCCGGTGATTTAAAACACAAATATGGCCTACTGAAAATGCTTGAGTGTCTTCCCACTGCCTAGGAGACAGACGGCCCATTCCTCCACAGTCATAAGGAGCCAACCCCACCGGGGGCCTCCGACCAACCGCTGGCTCACACTGGAAACTTTAAGAACGCCAACTGAGAGCCTGTGCGTATTCTGTGCTCTTCCATGTCCTGGGGTTTGGGCTAATGCTACTATCTCTGTGTACATCCTCCCCTTCTTGGGACCACCTCAAAATGTCCTAACCCCCACCTCTGGCTTTTCGTTTGCCAATGAAGAGTGCACTCATTTGCCTATTTATTCTCAGATCCACTCTCTCAGACACAACTGTATTTCTTAAGCTCTTTGCCAGCTGACTGGCTTCCTGGTAGGTCTGGGCAAGGGTGGACTTGGGCAGAAGATTAGAGGTAGAGAGGAGGACTTGGTAAGTGTCTACCTATATATATCTATATCACACACGCATACACACACACACACACACACACACACACTTGTCTTGCTACAGGCATATCTCCTACATGCCATCAGCTCCTACAAGGCAGGCACTATTAGCATCATTTGCACTCTCACTTGCACTAGAAGGCACAGTCATCCTAACTTGAAGGTGGTAACAGACCTTCTTCATTTGCCCTTTCAGCCCAAGGAGTGGTGGTGGCTTCTCTGCCTTTGCTGATCTCAGGACAGCTCTATCTTGCATAGTTTGGTGTTTCGGCTCTTCCAGCAATGAAGTAACCAAAGCCCTATTTTGGAATATCTACAGTAGTTTCTGTTTGTTGTTGTTTGACCAGTTCACTGTGTTTACCCTTTAAACAAACATACTTTTAAAGACTTACGTTGGGGGTGACTTGGGAAGTAACTCCTAAGAAGTGTCCAAGTCTGCACCTGATGTCAAGTTCAGAGTACCTCCCTGCCTTTTCCTCTGTGCAAAATTCCTGAGCAAATAACATTCAGTACGTTTAGCAACTTAATACTATTATCTGCTCATATATCTGTCTCCTTCCTGATGATATCCTTTGTCTTGTCCACTGTAAGCCACAGTGCTCAGCACATACTGTGGCATATGGAAGGCACTCAAGAATTTATTGAACGAGTAAAAAGTCCACTGAATGAAGCAGTGAAACCAAACAGGGATATTTTTGTAAGAAGCTAACTTTAGTTTAGCCACAGAAGGCATACAAAATTTTCTGTACCAGTATTACAGAAAGTCTTACCACAAAACAAATCATAGTTTAATATAGTTAAAATAAATATAGGGCATAACTGCATTTGGGGAAGGGCATGTATGATAAAATCAAAGTCATTATTCCAAAAAACTTAGGGTTCATGGTTTGAAATAGTTTACAGAGAGAATTGGAGAGTGTAAGAAAAAGATGGAGATTTGACAACAGTGAACTTACCAAACAAGGCTGACCAGACAAAGGCCAGGGGAGGGCAACAAAGCAGGCAGGAATCAAAGCGGGGGAAAAGCCGCCAGTAAGAATGACCAGTTCTTCTGAGAATCATTTTAAGTTCAAACTCTAGTCTCATCCAAATGTTTTACATGTACCTCTTTTTACTACTATTCTCTTTTGTGTTTCCTTTCCTTGGCGAATACCACTGAAGACTATTATTTTTAAAATTACTGAATAGAAAGAGACTTCCTCAAGTTAATAATATTTACAAAACTCTGCATAAAGCAACAATTTCCTCCCTCACCACTACTTTTCAACATTGTTCTGCAAGTCTTACCTAATGCAACTAGACGAGGGAAATAAAAATTACACAGATTGGAAAGAAAGAAAACTGTTTTTGTTTACAAAGGACATGAGTGTTCATTTAGGAAATCTGAAAGAATTGACAGAAAACTCTTAGAACAAGCAGTTGTAGCAAGGCTGCAGGATATAAGGTTAATCTGTTACATAAGCACCAGCAACGAACGAGTGGAACTTGAAATTAAAAAGACAGTATTACATTAACACTCCTAAAATGAAATACTTAGATATAAATCTAATAAAGTATGGGGTGCCTGGGTGGCTTGGTTACTTAAGTGGCTGCCTTCAGCTCAGGTCATGATCCCAGGATCCTGGGATCGAGTCCCACATCAGGCTCCCTGCTCAGTGGGGAGTCTGCTTCTCCCTCTCTCTCTGCCCCTCCCCCTGCTTATGCTCTCTTGCTTGCTCACTGTCTCAAATAAATAAAGTTTTAAAAATATTTAAAATCTAATAAAGTATGTACAATATCTAAGAAAACTACAAAATACGAATGAACAAAATTAAAGAACTACATAAATGGACAGATAGTCCATATTTATGGATAGGAAGACTCAATATTGACACGATGTCAGTTCCTCCCAGCTTGATCTATAGATTCTATGCAACCACAAATAAGACTCCAAGAAGTTATTTTGTGGGTACTAATGAATTCGTTCTAAAATCTGTATGGAGAGGTAAAAGACCCAGAATAGCCAACACAATATTGAAAGAGAGGAACAAAGTTGGAGGACTGACATTACCTGACTTGAGGATTTATTATTAAGCCACAGTAATCATGATAGCATGGTACTGGCAAAGATAATATATAGATCAACAGAACAGAATAGTTAGCCCAGAAATAGGTCCACATGAATACAGTTAATTAATCTTTGACAAAGAAGAAAGGCAATATAGTGAATCAAAGGTAGTCTTTTCAACAACCAGTGCTGGAGCAACTGGACATCCACATGCACAAAAACCTAATTTACATAGAAACCTTATCCTTCATAAAAATTAATTCAAGATGGGGCGCCTGGGTGGCTCAGTGGGTTAAGCCTTTGCCTTAGGCTCAGGTCATGATCTCAGGGTCCTGGGATCAAACCCCACACTGGCTCTCTGCTCAGCAGGGAGCCTGCTTCCCCCTCTCTCTACCTGCCTCTCTGCCTACTTGTGATCTCTCTCTGCCAATTAAATAAATAAAATCTTTAAAAAAAATAATTCAAGATGGATCACAGTGAATGTAAAATGCAAAACTATGAAACTCTTAGAAGGTAACAGAGGAAAACCTAGATAACCTTGGGTATGGTGATACTTTTTAGCTAAGACACCAAAGGTACAATCCATAAAAGAGATCACTGATAAACTGGACTACATTAAAATTAAATACTTCTGTGAAAGGCTGTTCCCAGAGAATGATAAGACAAGCCCCACACTGGAAGAGAATATTTGTGCAAGACACGTCTGAGAAAGCACTGCTATCCAAAATGCCAAAGCACTCTTGAAACTCAACAATACAAAAAGTAAACAACCAATAAAAAATGGACCGAAGATCTTTAAAGACATCTCACCAAAGAAGATATACAGATGGTAAGTAAGCATATGAAAAAATGCCCCATATCATATGGTATCAGGAAAATGACATTCAGATAATGATAAGATACCTCCACACACCTACTAGAATGGCCTAAATCCAGAACACTGACAATACCCAATGCTAGCAAGGATGTGGAGCAACAGGAACTTTCATTCACCGGTGGTGGGAATGCAAAACGGTACAGCCCTACTGGAAGAGTTTGGCAGTATGCTACAAAACTAAGCATACTCTTACCATGAGATCCAGCAATTGTGCTCCTTGATATTTACCCACAGAAGTGGAAAACAATGTCCACGCAAAAATATGCTCGGGGATGTTTATAGCAGCTTTATTCACAATTCCAAAACTTGGAAGGAATGAAGATGTCCTTCAATAGGTGAATGGATAAATAAGCTGGGGTACATTCACATAATGGGAAATAATTCACCACTAAAAACAAATGAGCTCTCAAACCATCAGAAGACATGGAGGAACTTTAAATGCATATTACTAAATGAAAGAAGCCAATCCGCAAGTCCATATTCTGTGTGATCCTAACCATTTGACATGATGAAAAGGCAAAACTATTAAAAATTCAGTGGTTGCCAGGGGTGTGAGTTACTGGGAGAGGGATGAGTGGCCAGAGCACAGATTTATAAAGGAGTGAAAACAGTCTGTATGATTCTATAAAAGTGGATACATGTCATTATACAACACCAAGAGTGTAAGATAAAAACCATGGATTTTGGATACTTAAGATGTGTTAATGTAGTGTTCAACAGTTGTTAACAAATGTCCACTCTGGTGGGGGATGTTGGTAATGGGGGAGGCTAGGCATGTATGGTGGCAGGGGGTACACAGGAAGTCTCTCTAGATTCCTGCCAATTTTACTGCGAACCTAAAACTTTTCTAAAAAAGTTAAGAAGTACTTAGAAACATAGTGATTACCTAGCACAATCTTATCAGCTTACAAATTAAGGAAATTACATCTAAAAGGAATCAGTGATTGGCTTAAGGCTGTAGTACAACTTCCTAATGGTCTGTTGGGAAGAGAGAACGTATCTCCTGAGTTGTTCTGCCTGCTGCATATTTTGAATTTATTGAAAATTAAATAAATAAATAATAGTAATACAAATAAATGAAATAAAATCAGTGGGTAAAATTTATTTTTTGACATCAAAGCAACATGACCTAAAGCTGACTGCTACCCATACATTCACACCAAAGCACCTAATGAAGTCATTAGCGAGACATCCATCGAGACAGAGGGTCCCATTCTCCTCACAAGCAAGCATAGGACATGTTGATCCAAACAGTACATGTTTTGAATACAATTTTCTAGACCGTGCATCCAAAGTCTGACATCTATATCAACACCCGAGTAAGAAGTTGAATACAGATGCTTACTTTGTTAGATATATTTTATGTAGTGTTTCCTTAGGAAAATTTTCAGCTTCAAACCATTTTAAATTAATCAAGAAATGTTCTTTAACTCCTCCTCAGTTTCCAGTATTGATCTAGGTGTTATGGAAAATTGGGCTTTTGTTTTCTTCCTTCCTTTTCCTTCTGTACCTAAATCATGCTGGGATTCTCAATTTCAATGCCCATGTTTTGTTCTAGTTCTACACTCAAATTCCCGTTTCCTGGGCCCGACTCTTCCAGGTGAGGTACTTCAAAGGGAGCTCATTTCAACCACTGGGGTCCCAACCAATCTCAGCCACCTTCCACAGGGCCTCAGGAAGAGCTCTGTCACTTCCGGACCAAGACCCTTGCAGGAAGCACTGCCACCTGGTAGAACAGACAAAACAACAGGGGACCTATTGGATTGCTCACATTCTGTGCAAGCAAGTCAGCGAAACTAACAACAGAAACCGTGACACCTAGAAATGCAATGTTTTAAACAGAGATTCCTTCCCTCTTAGACACGTCTTTTGTCTGGGTCTCAAACCCTTGTTGAGCTTTTCAAACCCTCTCCCCCCAGGTGCAGCTGGCCATGGCCAGCTGCATGATGTAATTCATTTGCATGTGTTTGCTGTATCATTGTTAGGGAGAGAGGCATCGCCAAGGCCACTGAGGACGGTTCATGCTCTGTTCCGCCTCAGTTGGACCTCTGCTTCATTTATCAGACTCTGATGGAGTCCTTGGCTCACAGGCATGTCGCTGAACTTAACAAAGGAAAAACCTGGCTCTCCATCATTACTCTTTCCATTTGCTCCATTCCTGGGGTCCGAAAACACCAGATTCCTGAATTTCCAACACCACCACCCTACCGTGGTGATCCATACTGGTATGCAACATCCTTATTCACCCCATACTCTTGCTAGATTTCTACTTCATCACCCAATGTTCACAGGCTTTTAAGGGATGGAGACTCAGTGTCTTTATCTGTAACAGAAGCACACTTGACCTTTGGGGATATTACGAAGATTCAATGAGATCATGCAGGCCAGGTCATTAGAATAGTGCTCAGTAGATGTTAGTTGTAACTTTTAATTTTTATTCTCAGTATAGATCAACTACGTATCTCCAGAGATAAGTAAAATTACTCAGTGCATCAAGGTCGGTGATGATTTAGAAATCAGGACTCTGCAGCTGGAATTCAGAACAGTCACACATTCGTGGCTATTTTTAGTTGTTCCCAAACTGTGTCTATCTTCCAGTAGTAGATTATGAGGGTCATTGAAAAAAAAATCAATACAGGCTAGTTTTATAGATGGTCAAAAGTTGATTGTGCTGATACAGGGTTAAGGAAGCAAGACAGATCCTTTCCCCCTTTTTCTACGTCTGGGCTGTCATTAGGAACTGATTATGTGGAAGCAGAAGATCAAATGGTACCGATGGAAAAGCCGTTCTGGAAAACCCAGGGGCCAGCATGAGCAAACATGCTGAAAAAAATCCTGCTGGGGACCTACAGGTCAGGTATACAGCTCTTCTTCATCAGGGAATGACAATCGTGCCACAGAGGGAGGCCTCCCACAGTTTCCAGGGTGTGCAGTGATATAAAAGTCATCATAACATGAAAACAGTCATGAATTGACAGTTTTGAAACACTCCCCCCCCCCCCCCAAATGTTTCTCCCCTGCTCGCAAGTAGCAAAGCTCTCTATCCATTAAATCAACATCTTCCGAAGTCGATCCTACACTGGCTATGGGTGGTTTTAAAACACACCCTTCCCCAACAGTGCAAAACAGACACAGCATAAGTGGATTGAAGGTAAAACTGCAAAGCTTACAAAGGATGCAGCATTCCTGAAATCAGAAGCAAGGATGCTAAGGAATTCCTGGAAATATACATCAGGTCACTAGAGAAGCTGCAGCCGTGAGCAACGTCAGAAACACGTCAGCAAGGATGGTGGTCTAATAGATGCTTCACAAGAGAATGAGTTGACTCTCAGATGATAAAGAGAAGCTGTGGGCCAGTTGGTGAAGCCCAAGAACTCACTCACTCTCTCTCTCTCTCTTTTTTTCTGTAAAAATGACCATTGTTAAATACTGCAAAGCCAAACACAAAATGATGGATACCATGTCGTATGAACGCATTGTTGAAAGACTTGACTGCCAATTCATTCAAAGTTCTAACCGAAATCTCATCAGTTTTGTTGGTTTGGTTTACTTTTTACTAGGAAGTCATGTTCCAGTGTTTAGTGACTTCACTTTAAGGGGCTTTTATCCCACCCGGCTACTCTCAGATAACGAGGAGTTCTGGTACAAATAACCATACGTTTTTTGTTTTTTTTTTCATGGAGCATACTTGGAGACATGACAAAATAAAAGTTAAGTGCTAAGTGAACGCAATCCAAAAACAGAGTTCTCTTCTCCAAGAAGAGTTCCAGCTAATGAATTTCCTGAAGCTAAAGAGACAGTCCTGTTTTCTGAGCAATTAATCACATGCCGGGACCTTCACATGCCTGACTTCTAGTGCTCTGAACAACTCGGCCAAGCTGGTGTAAGCATCCCCATTTTAGAGACGGGAAAACAGACATGGGAGAAGTGACTGTCACTAGCTCACAGAGCAAGTGACTGGAGGAGAAAGGATCACAATCCCCATGGAACGAGAGCCCAGGATGATGGGCTAAGGAGACAACAGATTCGGTGCAGACTGCTGGAGTTGGTGGGAACCACAGGCGTTTTCAGATCAGTTGCTAATACAACGCTATTCGTTACCAGCCAACAATAAAGAGAGAAACTGATGTCATTTCTGGAAGACAGAAGATGTATGGGTCCAAGGTGGTTTCAGGCATTCTGCTCAACAGGTGGGGCTCGAGACATCTGAAGCACTTCCAAGCATTCTTACATATCCGCCTGTTGTGGGATATTCTTCTGAGGAGAGAGGCTATGTTACTAAATACTCAGGGCTCAGGGAGCCAAAAGCAATTCTGCCATCAAAATGTTAAAATCCAAAAAGGACTTCGAGAAAGTGGTTACAGGTGCTCCCTAGAACGATGTTCCCCGTACTTTGATATGAAAGAGCCCCAGCAGAAGCGCAAATAATCAACCCTGTCTGCCGAAAGAAGTTCTTAGAACCCCGATAGGTTCTTTAAGCTGTAGCATGTACCATATTTAGGATCCTTGCAGGGTGACATGCCCCTCCTCTTGAGGAGCTGAAGGGAATACACTTTGTGGCCAGTAACGCATGTCAGAGACCAGATCTTTATCTCTAAGCCTACAGATTCAGGTTGCTTAGCACTCAGCTTTTAAAGGCATTTTATGCTCTACCTTCTCCAATAAAAATGAAATTAATACAACTTTCCACCATTTAGCTATCCTATTTCTCTTGTAAGATCTTTTTTTATTTTTATTTTTAAAGATTTTGTTTATTTATTTGACAGACAGAGATCACAAGCAGGCAGAGAGGCAGGCAGAGAGAGAGAGGAGGAAGCAGGCTCCCTGCCAGAGAGCCCGATGCGGGGCTCAATCCCAGGACCCCAGGACCATGACCTGAGCCAAAGGCAGAGGCTTTAACCCACTGAGCCACTCAGGCCCCCCTCTCTTGTAAGATCTTACTAAATAGAAGTAGTCACTAACTCACTAGGTTTGCTGGAGAAAGAAAGGCACAGTAGATCTGCAAAGTGTTTTAGTTTTATTCAAGATCTCAACATCTCATGTTGTTACTCAGGGCAATGGAGCCTTCGACAAGAATCTTGCTCAAAAATTTAAAAGTTCTGACATTATTGTGACAGTTCAAATCTAATAAATTTCTGGTTATCTAGGCTTCAGAACATGATTTAACTAAATTGTTGTGTTCTTAAATAATTTTCTGTCTTAATGTCAAACTGACAAAAATTGTTTTTGAACCCATCCTTATTTGAAAATAATTTTCATTTCTACTACATGGAACTATTTCCTATCTAGACAATTGTATATTAAGATATATTTTAAAACCTTCTATGAAGTATATTTAAGGGTTCTGGATAAGTTTTAAAACATTAAATTACAAGAAAGTCTTAAAAAGCCAAGAGTCAAACTTGTTTTTTTCCTAGATGTGATTTGTTATGAGGAAGACACAAATTCTTAGCTCTGGATTATCTTACTTCTTCTTACATATACGCAGAAGTTTCTCCGAGTTCAAAAGTTCACAGCAACAATTTATAGGGGTCTTAGTTCTGAACAAGCCGGGGAGAAGGGACTGCTCTTACCCCAGTAAGTAGACTTACCCAGTCTCCCTAGTCCAGCATGACAAAGATGGTGGCAAATCCACACCCTGTCAAGATGCTTTCAAAAAGGTAAATTCAGAAAAATTACACAAATAACCTACAAGTACACTCATTCCAGATTTCTAACTTTTGGGAACTGGAGCCCTAGTAAGAGAAAAAAAAAATTGTGCATACATCCTGGAGATAAAGGGAGGAAAATGATTTATTGTGTTGAAAAGAGATGAGGAAAAGTATGCTTTTCTCCTGGAAGTCACTTCTTTATTTGTAGGCTGGAGTCCCCGAAAGTCAGGCTCTAAGGAGACTGGGTAAAACATGGTCAATAGAGGGGTATGCAAAGGGATTCCAGAAGATGGTTAAATATTACCCCTTAAGAAACACATTTTGATTATTTTTATCCTGAAATTTAAGCCAACTTAGGGGTATGGAGGATTGGAGAAATGAAGATCTCTCTCCCTGAAAAATATGAGGTTCTTTGCCACCTCCCTGTTCTCCCTCTCTCCCTCCCTCCCTTCCTTCCCTCTTACCTACAGGGCACCCAGGACAGCACACAGCCATCAAGCATTCAGCAGAAGCAGCCAGCTAGGCTTGGTGCCCTCAGGGAACTCCTATTTCAGTGCAGTGCCAATAAAACTTTCTGTAAGGATGGGAATGTTCTTTATCTGCATTTCCTGATGGCGTGACCATGGAGCCTGCGTCAGGAGGCTAGTACAACTGAGAAACTTAACTTTAAACTTTATTTCATTTCCATTTCTTACATTTAAACTTAAATGGCCTCATGCGGCTGGTGGCTATGCCATATGAGACAGCAGTGTTTCAGAGGATTAATCAGACAATCAACAAGTACATAAGCAGACATAAAATCTTTTTGGGTTTGGATGAGGGCAATTAAAAAAATGCAGACTGAGGGTGACTGTGGGAAGGCTGGGCTCTTTTAATTCTGGGGGGTCAAGAAAGGCCTCTTTCTGCATGACAAAGGGCATCTAGCCACACAAAAATGTGGGGGAAGAGGATTAGAAATAGAGGGGATAGAAAGGGCAGAGAGCCTGAGCTGACAGTGACCTTCAAAGAGATACAGCAAGAGACCCTGCCATTGCACTACTGGGTATTTACCCCGAAGATACAGATGTAGTGAAAAGAAGGGCCATCTGTACCCCAGTGTTCATAGCAGCAATGGCCACGGTCGCCAAACTGTGGAAAGAACCAAGATGCCCTTCCACGGACGAATGGATAAGGAAGATGTGGTCCATATACACTATGGAGTATTATGCCTCCATCAGAAAGAATGAATACCCAACTTTTGTATCAACATGGATGGGACTGGAAGAGATTATGCTGAGTGAAATGTCAAGCAGAGAGAGTCAATTATCATATGGTTTCGCTTATTTGTGGAGCATAACAAATAACACGGAGGACATGGGGAGATGGAGAGGAGAAGGGAGTTGGGGGAAATCGGAGGGGGAGACGAACCATGAGAGACTGTGGATTCTGAGAAACAAACTGAGGGCTTTGGAGGCGAAGGGGAGGGGGATGTTTGGTGAGTCTGGTGGTGGGTATTGTGGAGGGCATGTATTGCATGGAGCGCTGGGTGTGGTGCATAAACAATGAATTCTAGAACACTGAAAAGAAATTAAATTAAATTAAAAAAAAAAAAAAGAAGATACAGCAAGAAGGCCAGCATGGAGGACGGGGGAGGGAATCTGAGGGGATGGAGTTGGAAAGGCAGGCAGAGGTGTGAGCATGCAGGGCAGGACCACCCAGCCCACACAAAGGTGTCTGGAGTA
This sequence comes from Mellivora capensis, assembly GCA_004024625.1. Taxonomy (NCBI): domain Eukaryota; kingdom Metazoa; phylum Chordata; class Mammalia; order Carnivora; family Mustelidae; genus Mellivora; species Mellivora capensis. Next base: position 81,079 of record PISX010004522.1, on the reverse strand, counting down.
TCTTCTGATGTGGACGGAAGCCAAGGATCAGGTTCAAGTGGGAGGGTACCATGAGCTGATTTACGTTCAGAAAGATCAGACACGTGGCTGGCTGAAGACCAGACTACCAGAGTGGAAGGGTGGACACAGTGGTCAGTTAAGCAGGAGCCCAGTAGCTGGGTCCCATGCTCCCGTGGCTCATCTGGCACTATGCCAGGGCCAGACCCAGACTGTGTGGTGAGGGTGGAGCCAACAAGGCCTTGGCTTGGTGATGGACACATGTGTCTACACTCTCTTGTCTGTGTTAATGTCCTTTATGTAGAAGATGAAGTATATAGCCACAGGATATGTGGATGTGAGGAAGAAAGGGATGATGGAAAAGGAGGATTCCCAAGTTGGCTGTAAAGCTTATCCCAACATCACCAAACTCTGAGGAGGGAATGACCTTTGAACCCTGAACAGCAGGAAAAAATCTTGGATCTTCCAAGATCTAGTCAAACTAGAAAAGTTCTTACTGGTAATGTGAGGAAGCCTGTGTGTGTGTCTGTGTATATGAATAACATTTTAGGTAAAATATGCCCAATTACTTCAATCTGATCAAAAAGAACTTCTTTAACGTTAGGCATATAAACTGTGTAATGACCTTTTAAAAACAAAGCCAACTGTACAACGTTCTACCATTGCCAAAATACACTCTGGCATAGTATTAAATATAAGCTCTATATATTCAAAAGTGCATGAATGCCACCTACCTTCAAAAGCAGTTATCTGAAACCATAATCAAATGCTATCTAGTAGCAGAGCTGGGGCCCGGACCACTGAAATCTCTCATTATGTGTGTTCTTTTCAGGTGTTGACAAGAGACGGGGCCATTGGTGTGTTATTCACAGAAAAGCCCCTTAGGGGTTTCACAGTCACCACATGGAGGCATTTAGCTTAAATTCAACTCCACGGAGAAATGGGGGAAGAAAGCAAAGCAACTGCCCTAGTGTAGGAAATTCCACTCTCTGTTCCTTTCCGTGAGTCTAGGCCTAATGATGAACAAGAGAGTCAAGACAGGAAATGAGCTGTGCCACCCATTGACTTGGTTCCCATGCATTTCATGGTGTGGGGTATCTTACCACGCTGGGTGCCTTTCTAGGGTAACTTTTTCCTAGAGCATGGGTGTACTTCATTGGACACTCAAACAAAGCACCGGGCTTACGGGAAGGTGGATTTCATGGACAATTTAACGGGCATTCAAGGGTCATTTTCACTAGACATAATTTTGGCCTCGAGTACTAGGTATATAACCTAATCACTTCAGAGAAAGGGGGTTCACTGTGTACCATGATTGGCACAGACTTGCTTCAACTTTTCTCAGAAGGAAGATCATGAAAGATCGTCTATTACCATCTTGCAGTTTGAATCAGTTTGAAAACAAAGCTCTCTCAAGAGTTTTTGGAGGAAGTCATCTTTTACATGAAGGACACTAACACAAACAAGAAAATATAGTCATCTTACCTGTTAAATGTGTGGCCTCTGAAACACAGTTTTAAATCTAAATTGAATTTGTTGTGTGTTTATTTTAATAACCCGTGGCGAATTAACAGGATAGTCTTTGCCTGGAATTTGCTTACCTTTCTAGAAAGGTCTATGGTATGAGGAGAAACTTGTGAACAAAGAACATATGCACCCCCTTACACCACAGACTTTTATTCTACGAAAGATTATATGATCTCAAAACCTAAACATTCTTTTGGAACATAAAACCAGAATTTATATCCTGGCACTTGAAGATTTGGGAGTGATGCCTAGAAAAACAAACATGTTTTCTTTAATTAGTCCTAAAGGAAAAGAAATACAACTGGAAATTAATATTGTTGGTTTAAACCTCAATAGAAAACATGGCTCATAAACTGAAGGAAATCTGAATTTGTCCTAGGCTTTAATCTGAATCAAAAAAGTATAAAAATAAATAAAAGGTCAGTTGATCTACTTTAAAAGGGATGTTTCATTTACTGGTTTTGATTAGTTTGTGTTTTTCCTCATGTTTGAACTCCTACTAGGCTGATCATTGAAAATATCTAACCCAAGTCACATAATAATATTATTTTATAATTAATATATATAATATAATTAATATATATTAATAATAATATTAACGTGATTACTTCACCCTACATCTGCTCCAAGACAATCAGCTCAGTCAGGAGAGCTCTCCTTTCTATTGCCTTTGCTGAAGAGTTGCATCAACATCCCAGACCAGTTAATTCTTTCCAAGGGCTTTAAGCCTCATTGACATGCAGATGAGAGCCTGCTCAAATGAGGAGCCTGAGATCCAAGTGATGTGAGAGAGTTTACCCACCCAGAAATAATGGCAGACTCCAGTGGCCAAGCCCAGAGGCCTGGGCAAGAGTGCTCTCTGCTCCCAGCACAGCCCCTATGGAAGACCCGTGTCTTGTAAAGAAGAGTCAACTACTCTTGATTTCTCAAAACAGTGTTTCTCGAACACCATGGAACAGGCAGCACATAGAAGTGGGAAAGAAATTCTAGTCTGAGCCTTAGGGAAAGGAAATGTCCCATTTTTCTGAAGTAGGAAAATTAATATGATTCAAGAAGAACAAACTCAAATGTCTACTTGGGTGGGCCAGGTCAGGCAATGGGGTCAGCTAGAAACTCTGAATTCTAGACTCTGTGAGGGCAGGGTCTGGCTGGGTCAGTCTGGTTCCCAACTATATCCCAGCATCCCGGCTCACACCTAGGGGTTGGTCTATGTTCTATATACGTATTGAATGCGTTAATAAATGTTCTCAGCAAGTAGCTATATAATCTGGTCGACTTAAGGTCTCTGGGGAACCCTTCTTCCCTCAGTTCTACAACGGGTTGGGTAGGTTACACCAGTGATTTTCACCCTGGCTCATCGTCACGTGGCCCCAAATTGAGTCCCCCATACTATCCCTGCTTTAACTACAGCAGCCACTTCTACCCGCCCCCCCACCACCTCCAGATTATATGATTGTTAGGATTATTTTAAGCATTTGGTTGTAAACAAATTCTAATTGTAAGGTTAATGAATCTTTAGGGACTGAAGCTCTCTCCTTGTCTCCCCTTTCAGTCATTGCTCCTTCCCGGACCCTAGGTAACCACTCTCCTGAATTCCCACACAATCGGGTGGGTAGCCTTGTTAACTTTACCTAAATGGAATCACACAGTTTTCTGGCTTCTTTGCTCAACATACTGTTTGGAAAACTCATCCAGACTGTTGTATGTAACTGTTCATTCATTCCTTCCAGGTCTAAAATTCTACTGATGCTTTTTAGGAGCCTGCTTTCTCCTCTCTCTCCGCCTGCCTCTCTGCCTACTTGTGATCTCTGTCAAATAAATAAATAAGATATTTAAAAAAAAAGAATTGAGAAAACTTGTCTGAAGTTTAAATGAATCTCTGAATCTTTGCTTTTAGACTTGAATATTATAAGCAGGGTAAATAATATTTACTTTCCACTTCTGTCTTTTGTTAGAATAGGATTCTTTTTTTTTTTTTTTAAGATTTTATTTATTTATTTGACATACAGAGATCACAAGTAGGCAGCGAAGCAGGCAGAGAGAGGAGGAAGCAGGCTTCTTGCTGAGCAGAGAGCCCCATGCGGGGCTCGATCCCAGGACCCTGGGATCATGACCTGAGCCAAAGGCAGAGGCTATGAGCCTCTGAGCCACCCAGGCACCCCTAGAATAGTATTCTATGAGGTCAAATCTTATCTCAAAATAAGTGTATACTGTTTATATTAATATGCAATATATTAATGTCAAATAACTAAATTTTTAAAAGCTATCTAAAATTTTAAAGAGATTAAAATATTTTTTTAAAAGCCTTCAAAAACCTCTTTTGTGGTGAGAAACTATTTTTTCCACCTTAGAGAACCATGAAGAAAGGTTTCTACTCTATTGTACAAGAGACTCTTGCAAATAAAAAAATTGTTGGAATCCCATATTTGCAATTAGTCTTTCAGGAAGAAAAGTAGAAAATCAGAGAAGTAATCAGAGAAGACAGCTTAGCCAAAAAAAGTAGATTTTAACCCTATTAAAGAGAGCCCAAAAGAAACTCCAATGTTTTAAAAGAAACTACTGTATCTTGGACATTTTTTAAAAGAAGGCTTGGGGCACCTGGGTGGCTCAGTGGGTTAAGCCTCTGCCTTTGGCTCAGGTCATGATCTCAGGGTCCTGGGATCGAGCCCCGCATGGGACTCTCTGCTCAGCAGGGAGCCTGCTTCCTCCTCTCTCTCTCTGCCTGCCTCTCTGCCTACTTGTGATCTCTCTCTCTGTCAAATAAATAAATAAAATCTTTAAAAAAATAAAAATAAATAAAAAGAAGGCTTAATAGAAACATACAGTTTAAAAAAAAACAAACCCAGAAACTGTGTAAAGACCTTTGAGATTTTCAGACAAGCAGTGGTGTCATCTTTGATGACAAGGTAGACGTGATACACAAGGACTCATTTTTCTGGGAGGGTTTGGGTGAAATCTGATAAGAGGAGCAGAGACAAGATAATGAGGGAGTTTCACAGAAAATACAAGATGTACCAATTTAATATGTTTCTGAAAACATCATTAACAAACAATGAGCATCCAAGATTTTGAAAATTGCACTTTGCCAATCGTTCGTAAGCCCCGTGGCTTCCAACACAACCATTAGATGAATCAGACATGGCCTGCCTCCGAGGGGGTATCAGTGGATGAGATCACCATGCCTTGCTTTTGGGGAAACAAGAGGTCACTCCCACTGACAGACCCTTCTTTCTGAGCAAAGAAATCATCTGTTCTCCTGGTACGCGGCCAACATACTGTATACAAACTCTTCTGGTTCGAGCTAGGGTTGGCCAAGTTTGCTAAGCAGCCAGCCTTTCTCGATGCAGTTAGTACAAACATCCCAGTTACAGTTAGATCCAAACGCAGACAGAAGACACTGCATACTGCTGATCGGTGCCCCTTGTTCAGGCCAGTCTGGGTCCCGAGGACATTCAGTGCGAAACATAAAAAAGCTGCTTCCCGGTTATGCTAAGTGCAAAAACACTACAGAAGAAATAGTGTGTCTTTCATTGGCTCACACTGTTAATTAACCTCCAAAATCAGAAAGCACATCTATTAGTGGGGGAAAAGAAGATACAAAACGAGTAGAGAAGATACCACAAAACAGAATTTAGGCAGGGTAACGGAACACGCAAAAGGGTAACACTATACATGCAAGAAAACATAAAAGTGAATATGCCAGATCAGTAGAAAAATGTTGGGAGCTATGGCACAGCGAGAGTAAAATAAGATCTGGGTTACTGTAAGTGACGCACCAGACCCATGGTTAATTTGCCTAACAAGGCTCTTTCAGATTAAAGAACGTAAACAGCTCTCAACACTGTAAGCAAGAACAAATAGTGAATGTCTCCGCTATACACAATCTCTGGTGTTCTGGCTTCTGTTAAGCCTCAAGAAATCCTTGGTACCATCCAATCTATTCTCCCTACTCCACTGTGGGAGAGCTCATCTCATACCTTTCCCTTCACTCCACATTCCCATCTGGGGTCCACCTTTTTTGTCACAGAGTGGTCTGGAAACCTGTCTTCTAACCCCATTGCACGTATTATGTGACCTTCAGGCTCTGTGGCACACGTAAGCACAAAAAGAAAAGAACTAAAATAACATGGGCAAGAAACCTGTGCCATTAAGATTGGTCAGGGATGATCTGTGAGTCAGAATGTGAGCTAATGTAGAGGAAGATGGCTTATAAGACCTTCCTAATCATCGACCATGATTCAAGCTAAACTCTAAACCTTATAAACACTTTGTAAGGCATTATTCTTTGGGCATGAAAGGAACGCACAAATCGAAACTATCAGAATCGCTTAGTGTACAATGAAGTAAAATAATAGTATGAAAAAATCATGTCATCCCAATTTTTTAAAAAATCCGTTAGTTGGAACTGAATTAAGAAATTATCTTCCATATTCAAAGGGAATTTACACAATTACCTCTGATAGCTCTTTCTTCTAAAACATATAAATCAGCCAACTTATTTATGTATTTTTAAGTCTTTCAGCTGGGATAGACTCCTGGATTGAGACACTGCAAATATTATTTATTTATTTATTTGAGATAGATAGAGAGAAAGAGGAAGAACAAGCAGGGGGAGCAGCAGAGGGAGAGGGAGAAGCAGACTCTCCATTGTGCAGGGAGCCCGATGTGGGGCTTGACCCCAGAACCCTGGGATCTTGACCTGAGCCGAAGGCAGAGGCTTAACAGGTGCCCCCAGACGCTGCCATTTTTAACTTGCTCTAAATGCAGAAATACAACATGACCAAGAAAATGCATCTTGACACAGAGTAATCTTCTATTATACATGACTGCAACTTTGAGAAACACCCCCCCATTACATCCTTCTCTGTCATTTCCTAACGAGGAACTTACCATCTCACTAATATGAGCAAATTGGAAAATCTGTGTAGGGAAGAATGCAATGCAATTGATCTTCGGAGAGAACATTCAGCTGATGGTGGTGGAACGGGCTTTGGACGTTGGGAGGTGTTCTACAGGCTGGCTGGGAGGGCTGAGATAGGTAGGTGAGCAAGACAGCTGTGGGCAGAGACGAGTTCCATCAAAAGCATCATGGCGGGATGAAGCATCACAGATTTAGGAAACAGATGGTACACTGGTGTAGCTAGAGGAGATTGCATGATGGGATGGCAGAGGAAAGGGGATGAGAAAGGATGAGGTGGGAGGAGTCTCCAGAGGTCCTTCCTGAAGGGTCCTCAATCTCTCAGAAACATGAGTAGGAATGTGATGCTTTCTCCAGAGATAGCAAACATAGGGGAGAAGACACACTTAAGAAATAGCTTTCAAAATACAGAAATAAGTTCCCTTGCTTAAGAATATTTATCTTTCTGATAAAAAAGACCTAAGAAGCTCTCATTACTTTTTCAAATTTGACTTGGAATTGTAGGGCAAACCTTAGAAGGTTCCAATGTATTAAAAAACGTATGAAAGGGGAAAAAGTCCTATCATCCCTCTTCTTTGCTTGTAAAGCTAATTGTTGGAAGTTTTAATACCCCACTGATGTCCTCTCAGTGGTACTCACCGGCATCTCCTGGGACGTTTAAATGTTCTGGGAGAGCAGCCAGGCCACTAGGATTTTAAAAGACTCCTCAAGTATTTTTAAAGTGTGACCAGAGTTGAGAACCACGGTGCTAAATTAATATTCTGAGAAGAGACAAAGAAATAATTAGGGTTTTAAAGGCGGGATCAGCTAAAGCACATTCTATTCATAATTACTGGTGATGGATAACTCAGAGCCATGGCTCTATGCAGGAGGTTTTCGTTATTAGAGGAAAACTGGTAACAGGAAAAGGCCAAATGCACTTTTTCAGAGAAATAGTGAAAAAAAATCATGCTGGGTTGTTATCTTAAATTCATTAAAATTATATCATAAGGAATCAAGTTTAATCTGTTATTGTGGCTATGAACTGGATTAAAGATTGAATCAAGGGTTGATTTTTCAGGACAAAATTTTCCTTTCCTTTTCTTCTTTTTTTATTAGGCTCCAAACAACACGCGGCTTGAACCTATGACCCTGAGATCAAGACCTGACCTGAGATCAAGTGTTAGATGCCCAACCGAATGAGCCACCCAGGTGTCCCTAAGATTTTTCTTTTCTGAAAAGATTATACAACAGTTCTGCCTAAGCTAGAGCTGTATGCAAAGAATTCTCAAAAAGTCATTGATTTTCCCGAGTTCCTCTTATCCCTTGATTCTGAAATAATTCTTATGTGAAACATCTAACTTATGTCCTCATCCATTTCAGTTCTCTCATTTAAACTGTTCATTGGTATAACTCTGATGGGTCTTCACTTACCAATGGATTTATGTCCACTGATATCCTCATACTGTTTTCCAACATTAATTTCTTTGAATTAAAGAATATGTAGAGGGGTGCCTTGTTGCCTTGGTTGATAGAGCATGTGACTCTTGATCTCAGGGTTATACATTTTAGCCTCACACTGGGTGTAGACATTACTTAAAAAAAATTAAACCTTTACCAAAAAATAAATAAATTTGCAATCAATGTGCCTTGTTATATGGATTGTACGGGCAAAGCATTTTTAACACTGCATTTTTTGCATTTAATTGTTGTACCTTATAATCAGCCCAAAACTGATGAAAAGGGATATTAAGTGACATGGTTCTTGAATGCTATTTTTATAATTAGTTGTTTCTTCAGTGAACATTTTCCTCTTAAGACAGCTCACCTTGTAACTGCACTTGAGGACTGAGATGCTGAGGGCTTATCACACCACTCATTCAAGAACATTAAGGTAATGAACAACCATAATTCCCTAATGTCCCAGAAAGTGAAAGTCAGGTTTATATGTCTTTTTTCCTTTAATGAACAAAGATATCTTAATATAAATTAATAACTTTGTAAATAGTGGTTTCCATGTTTCATATTTCTTTATGCAACATAGAAAATACATGGAAATTTAAAATTTTTCAATTGTATCCCAAGTGTTAAAATATTTTAAATGACAGATATTTGTCCCTTGGAATTTGATATAAGGGAGGGACTCCCAGAAACTTAATAAAATGTACACATAATCAATGATTAATATTTGCAGTACTTTACATATGGAAAATCACTTTTAATTTAAGAGGTAAAAACAAATGAGCTATAATTTGGTTTGCTCATTATGTGCTTATTAATACTGAATATGCAAAGGCTGAGAAAAAAGGAGAACTAGGAAGAGGAACACTTTTGTTTTTTATGTTTTGAATAAAAAATGGTATCACAGAGAAATTAGAATGAATGTTTCCCAAATTCGACTTTTCCCTCCCTTAAAGAACTTCCCAGTTCAATTTCAGGCCAAAAAAGCATAAGATACTTCTTCTTTTCACAATATTCTACAAATAAAATATTCTACAAACAGAACCGCCTGAATACGGTGCTCATTATTCTAAGGTGCCACTGTGAATGCATTGTTTTAGTTAAAAATGTACTGCATGTCTAGAAATTGAGAACTTAGAAGGGAGACAAGGGAAAATTAATATTGATTTTTTTTTTCCAAACTGAGGGTATCTCTACACATACATGAAAGTACCAAGGACTTCTCTCCCTTATCTACTAAAGTGGAACATTGTGGCCATGCTTCCAATACCAGCATGCTCTGCACATATGGAGACACACACACACACACACACACACACACACACACTACTGTTATCTTCACAGTCTGGCCTTGAGCACAGAAGCCTGTCAAGACACAAAAAAGAAATCATTCCCTCAAGCACTCCTACAACCAGGAAAGAAAGCAGAGCTGGTAAACAGATGTTCTTTGCGGTCAAGATGCTATGATTGCCACTTTATCCCAGCAAGCTTTAAAAAGCATTTCTCACATAGCCTTTCCAGAAAGCTGTAATATATTATGGATGACAAAGAATTCATAGTCTATCTTTTCAAATAATTTGCGGGTAAAATGAAGAAAGTTAAAGAACACCCGGCTTCTTGAAGGTTCTGCTGGAGCACTTTTTTCTTTTCCTCTGGCTGCATTAAAACATTATCTCCAATCTAATGATAAAAATGAGCTCACATAAAAAAAATCTAGGAATCATTCCTGGAAAGCTTGCCTCAAACTCTGTTCTAATTATTTGGTAATATAGTTAATGTGATTGAAAAGAAAAAAAAAAAAAAAACTCCACGCGATCCATTGACAAGTGCTTTCATTACATCCATAATTCTATCCGTACCATTAGTTTTGCTTACAACCCCACAGTTTAAATACCTCAGTGGTCAATAAAATGATTATTTGCTGTGTGGCTACTAAAAGGTTTTAAAATTGACGTCTTGGCTTTATATTACCACGGACTGGACACGTTGGAAGGAATAGATCATATCAGCCCTACTTTCATTCACCCAAATTCCAGTAAGTTATTAGGAAAGAATATGGGAACCCTATTATTCAATGGCAAGAAGGAAGATGTGTATTTAAGTCGCTACTGATTTAGCTGTCCAGGTCATCTCTAATAATTTTACAGCTCTTACACTGTATTAGTCCATGAATCTATGCTTTATAGGAGACAGGAGACAGTTGTACATACTGGTCAAACTTCCTTCCACTTGAACAGAGAGAAAAGAGGAAGTTTTGTTTAGGTTGTGGAAAAATCATCAGCTATTCGAGACAAGCCCTATTCCCTCATCTCTAACACTGGAATCCTACTTTTAACCTCATTTACTGATGCTAATGTACTTATAAAATAAAAAGCCACACAGACCCAATCATGGGATAAGTGAAATACATTTTTTAGTTTTTAGGAAAAAAGTCTGAGAGGCTGAATTCTAAAGATCTACAAAACTGCTACCAGCCAAACCATACAATGCAATTCTGTTGGGTTTCCAAAAGTCACAGGAGTATGATTTTCTTGAATCTCTAGCACTTCCAGAAAGGTCTGTGGCTATGGGCTGCCCTGGACAGACTCCAGGAAGAAAATCATTAGAAGGCAAGCTTTCCTGGAGGGCAGCGCCAGATCATATCCATTTCGGTATCTCCCATATCACCAACGATATCTTGCACCGAGCAGAAGCTTTGCAAGTCTGTTGAGTGCACATGCTTCTAAAATGTTCTGCTATCGGATAAAATTTAAGAGAACGGCAGCTCTCTCTTGTCTCTCTGCTCCCTGTCACCTCCACTCATCTTATTATCATTATAAAACTCTACCAAAAAGTCTCACTCCAGGGGCTGAGCAATGTTATAATCCACGAGGGATAAGCCAGTGTCACATGATACCGTAAGCGGAGGATGGGAATAACACTGGACAGAAATCAGGAGAGGCCAGGCGAGATGGATCTATTGGTAACACATTGTGTGCGACCGAGTGGGCCAACACCTCTCCAAGTCTCAGCAAATAAATGAAGAGGCAACAAACAGGTACCCAATCCATAGCCCGAGGGCCGTCCTCCTGGACTCTTGGGGACTTCACTTATATCTCAGGAAGCAGATATTGAGAAGGGACAAAAACAAAACAAATCTAGCATTCTTACTAATTCTATCATCCTTTGTTCGAAAGTGAGAAATGTTAGGTTCTTTGAAAGAACTCAAGAGGCATAATTACAAACCCCTGAGGACAACAACAATGACTTTGATATTAACACTTGCAGAAAGATAAATGATCACAGCCCCTCTGTGGAAGATGCTGGAGAATTTTGGCCTCTGCCCAGGGCCAGAGGGGGTCGTTCTTGTTATATAAAATTTCAGTGGTGCTCAGGGCACAGCCTGAAGGGGCTGCCTTCTTCACCTTGCCAGGACACATATCCATAATTTTCAAGGTTAAAACACATTCGTTCGAACGTCCATCTTGCCCAGGATTTCGTGTTTCATCTTTATGAGGAAGTGCAGATTTCCTCATAAAGGCAACTATTTTAATTCAAAAGGCTGAGTGTAAGGTTACTCAAAAATAATTGCAGTTGGTTACACTTAAGGAGCTGAAAAAGTCAGTACGAAACAAGAAAAGTTTTGGAAATATGTAATAAAAATTTTAAACTCTCAGTAGAGAAATTATTTGCTTTCAATTCCAAAGTTCTGTTATTAAGTTCAGTTATGACAAAACAAGCGTTCAAAGGAATATTCTATTTGTTCTTTTACTCCTTCCAGTGAAACCACCTAACTGCCTTTTCGTTACTGAAACACTTTCAAAGATTGCTTACATGAGAAATGTTGGTGTTTTCCTAGGATCTTCCTAGGAAGTTCATGCATCATCTAGGCTTTCTCTCATTCTCTTACAGCTCAAAGCTTTCTCTTGTCTGAAGCTATTGTTTTCTTGACATGAAAAATAGACTCTAGTAAAACTAATTACATCAAATGAAGGAAAAAGTCAAGTATCAATTATGGAATAATTAATTACCATTAGGTAATTAGGTAGAATTGTCATACGTGAAGCCATGCCTCCTCATTAAAAATTCCTCAACAATTTCTCTTAAGCTGTATTTGTGATCTTTAATACCGTGACTCTACACATTTTTGCAGCAAGTGTCTCTAAATAATTGACTCATTTAGCCAATAATTAGTCATTGACTCCAAATTAGGTGCCAGGCATTGAGCTATGCTCTGGAGTTACAGTCCTGAACATAACACACATTTCCGGCTCTCGGCTTACGTTGTGATGGGGGAAAAGGAAGTCAGAGTTAAATATATAACTTTAGATTGAGGAGGGGGCTAGGAAGATGAGTAGAGCCGGGTGAGGGGAATGGGGACGGTCATCAGAGTTATACTACTTCTCAACGGAGTGGTTACAGAAGGCTCGTCCGTAAGACAACCAGCTGGGCATAGGCGGCTGAAAAGACAAAACAAATCCATCTTGGCCTTAGATGGTAGGTGTGGTCTCCACCTCAGCTTGCCCATTTAAAGAATGGATATTTTGATCCCCAACTGTGATTTCCCCTGTAGAGAACCAAAAAACAATGGTTCTCAATCTGGAGCCATTTGGGTCCCTACGGGATGCCAGGCAGTGTCTAAACATTTCTGATTGTCACAACTGGGAGGAAGGTGCTGCTGGCATCCAGTGGGGAGAAGCCAGAGCTGGTCCTCATGTCCTACAGTGCAGGAGGACAGTCCCACAATGGCAAATGACCCGGCCCAAAACATCAGGAGAACTGAGGCTGAGAAAGAAATCTTGTCATCGAGAATGAGGCATGCTTGGCCTCTCCAAAACCCTCACTGCCTGCCTAGGAGAAAACACACAACATCATCCATGCAGAATATCCACAGAGAGCTTATTTACATGACAATCTCAGTGGTAGAGTAAAGCAAGATATCATTACTAACATTTCACTACGTCAGATAAAATAACTGCTTCCATATAAAAGCCCAAACTCCTGTTCTTTCAAATATCCTGTAACTGAACCTTGCACTAATTTCAACAGTCCCCCAGTTCAAAGTTCTGAATTTTGAAAACTGTGTCCCAACTCTAGTGATAGAGGGGAGGGGACATCAACTGGAACATGAGAAAATGACTTGTCTGGCAAGAATTTAGGTCTCTAAGCAAATAATTCCTCCTCTACAACTAAGACACGAGCAGAAACTAACACTTGGTTGACTGAGTTTGAGAACTAAGTGCCCAAGTAGCTTCCTGCATTAAAAATTCAGTTCCTATTGTGTTACGGGCAAACCTAGTTGGTATGAACAACTTCTATAATTTTAACTCCTGAACATATTTGCTAACACTATTTTAAGATGCCATCTGCCATGACATCTCTTACCATTCAAGTGTAATCACAAGTGTGAGGAAGGAAGAGATTCTATTTCGTTTCTTACTCAAGGCAAATATGGATAGAGTTTCATGTATCTATTGCAAAAATCACTTGTGAACCATCTCTAAGAACAATGTATCTTAAACACTCTGCTACTGGAAAAAGAGCAAGGCCTGCTGTCATCCTGTTGCCAAGAAAACAAGGGACAGAGTAAGGGAACTAACACTGTGGGATGCATTTATGTATCGGTGAGTGAAGGAGACAGTTGGGAGGACACATGGCGCTATGAAGAACCTGGGCTCTGAGGCCAGGACTGACTCCACTGTAACTAGGGGCAAGTTCCATGACTTCTTTATAAATCTAGTTGGCTGCCCTGTAAACTGGGGATAGTGGCCCTCCGAGTTTCCCCGAGGACTATCATAAGGATACATGAGACAATACCTGTGAATACTTGCACTCCACTGGGAGCTCTGTAGGCTTCAATTACAACTGGCAGCGGCAAGTGGATTGAAATGATCCTGCCTTTTCTTTAGCATCCAAATCCATATCCAACGATCTGAATCGTGGTAAAGGGATGGCAGAGGTTGGCTTGCTGGAGGCCCTGGAATCCTGCGGTTGTCCTCTCTGTGGATGCTACAGAAGCACATACATGCTGGGAGCAAAGTGTCCCACTGGGAGGGAACAGGGCCGGGCTGGTTCCATCCCAAACCACCCAACTCTCATGTAAGTACTAGCGCAACCAGACAAGAGTGGATCAACCACCGAAGAGTAGAAGAGGAAGAAACGCAAAACAAAAAAAATGCTAACTTTGGGTGTTTTACCATTGGCAGCCAGAGCAGCATGAGAACCTGCAGCTGGTGGGCAAACACTGCTAAAACCCAAAACCCCAAAACCTCCCACGCTTCTCCATCCACATTAGTTCATTCCATTCCCCGAGAGAGAAAAGTGGCTTGGAGACAAAAAGCTTATTTTATTTAAATTTGCTAGAGAAACTGTCTTCAAGTTTAGGTTTTACTCCTTCAACATTTGATGCTATGACATAATCGAGAAGCGAATTTATGAGAGACAAAGGACTCGGGAAATTCAGGATGGGGTACTGTTGATTTAAGTGCTGGCTACTCCCACCACGCCACCATGTAGCTCTTTCTATCCGGGACTTCCAAGATAGAAGGGGTGGGTTTCTAACGGCGGACCCAAGACAATGGTTTCCCACAGAACCTGAAGAGACAAAGATTGTTACTGCTCTTCTGAGAAAGTCTTGAAGGCAGTAAAATTTCCGTGACAAGAGGCATAGGCAATCCTACTGTTTTCCACACAGAAGAACAAAGTAAATTGGGAGGATCGTTGCACTTGTGAAAGCACAGAGTTCAAGTAGAGTTCATTTAAAACCGGAGACTGGGTTCACTTCCAAAAGATAAAATCTGAGTCTTGACAAGGTTCGCCTTTGTAACACAGTAAACAGCTGACAGGCTTACCAAAGTGGGAAACCGGAGTGCTCCTTTTAGAAAAGGTACCATGAACCGCAACAAGATGAATGCTGCCGTGAATGAGCTCGATTTTTAGATTTCAGAGTACGCACTTCTGATTTTTCTGTATTAGCTAGAATTTGCCAATGCGTCAAGTAGCCCGATTCATCTAAGTGACCACAGTGCGTTACCCTGACAACTGAAAACAACTGAAGTTTCAAAATCTTCGCTGAGGCAGGGGAATTGAGACGGCTCAACCTGTGAGCTCTGTCTCTTTCAACACTTTAAAAATGTATCCTGTCAATTTTAAGAGAGACAAGGTGCTGATTATCCTCACTGGTTAGCCAAGACATAAAGTAGAAATTTCTGGCACTAGAGATTGTAACTTTAAATATATCCTTCCTTATGGTAAAGCAGGCTCTGGGGTTGAAAGGAAGGGAGGGGTGGCGGGGCCAAAAATGCATTAAAAAACATTTTTCTTCCATCTTAGACCAAGATCAGTTGATTCAATTTATGAATGCCTAATCTCCAGTTTAAGCTCAAGTTCGAAGGGACTAAAGCTAATTTATGGAAGCTCTCCTGTAAGCAGCCTGAAAATCAGCTTAATAAAGAGGCATTACTCACCATCAGCCAGTGCTTAATAAATTTGTCAGGACACAGGTGACGACACAGTAAAATTTACTTCAAGATTTCCAAGACATTGTAGGATCATGAGCTTCTTTGAGATAATGAAATGTTAAGTGTTTCTGTGTTTTAACAAAGCGGGGGCATTGAAGTTATGTTTATAGGACAAAGAGTCAATATTGAAGACAGTATGTGCCATGGGCAAAGCTGACTACTTTAAGGGCGGATCATCCGACATTTTGAGTTACTTTCATGAGTGCTGTAGAGATTTTGAAAACCATTCCTCTGCTTCGAGACATCGACAGTCCTCACTGGTCTGTTGCCCAGTGATTCTCAGTACTTGGTGAGGAAGGAAAGAACCAACGCTTCCCTAATGAGGGAAGGGAGAGGTTGGTGTGGGAAGAAATCGGAATGTTTCATCACTCCACTCATTGCCTTTCTCATCCACCATGTAATTCTCACCAGGTGACTTAGCGTAAATGAGGGGGAAACATGATGGACCCCTGTATTCACATATACAAGGAGAAACAGCACTGCAGAGGACTATTTACGTTGGGCTCTTCAGTATTTAAAATACTCAATTGCATCTTGAGCCCTCCTCATCCATCACATGCTGGAGAAGCCCAGCAGAATTCCCATGTTCTCCACTGAGCCACCAAAATGAAACTCAACACATGGAAAAAAATACCTCAGGTGCAACAGGGAAAAGAATCTCTCCAGTTTCCAATTCTGAGTAGGCTTCATACAGTGTCCTTTTCTAAACTGCTTGTAAGGGCAGTTTATGAGTTCCTGACGACTCTAACATATTGTGTGCTCAGAAAGAAAAAGGTAATCGTACTTTGGCTTCTTGTTGGCCTTCCATTTTTTATAGATTATTATATGGTCTTCAAGCTGGGTTGAGTCTGAAATTAATACAATGAACCTCCTGCTCAGTGGCACACATCTATTTTCCATCCCCATTCATCTTTTCTCTCTGCCACTGAAGACGGACAGACTTGGAAAGGAAAGAAACCCATGTTCAGGAGTCTAACATTCAGGCTAGTTCCCAGACTTCTGTTCTAGAAGCCAGTATCGGTGGAACGTGAAAACAACTTGAGAAATCACAGGAGGCCTTTCACAGCCGACCAGCTTGCTTTCCATAAATAGTACTTACATTTTCTGTAAAAAATGTTATAAAAACATTATTAAGGATATCAGACAGACAAATGGTCGGATAAAAAAGGGCCACAAAGGCTTGAATCAAGACAGGAAATCTCATACTGAGATATAAATGGGAACAGGAAATTTGGTGTCCAATTTTGGATCAATCAATAATAAAAGACGATATCCATGTAAAACAGGATTCTATCCCTCCCTTCTTTATTTGGATGAAGAGTACATAGACATGGCTTAAACTAGAAATCTGGAGAGGTGATTTTGTTTGTTTGTTTGTTTTAACACTGGAAGAAAATTTAAACCTATCCCAAATTGGTTTTGATTCTATTTTGGAGCTTCTATTATTTTTCTACTTAAACTATATTGGCATCCCATGTATGTAATATAGAAGACAACTTGGGACTTCAGACTCCATAACTCATGTGAGAATATGAACACTGGAGACCTTTGGGTCACATGTAGCATTTGGGTCTCATAGTGGTTTGACTGGGCCCACTCGGTCTTCTAAAAATAAGGCATTTTGCAAAAAGATCCATATTTTTGTCTTCTCTTAAAAAATCAGATGTGGAGAAATTGGCACTACCTTCCCAAGTGATCACAAACCCAGCTGCCTCCTTCAGACCATACCTACATCATTCAGTTTGCCAGTTTCCACCACTCCCCGCTGTACGATACGCAGATCCCACTCCAGGTCCCCAGGCACCCCCCAGACTCTGTACTCACAGGACTTTAGTGTATTTGCCCTTAGAAGAAGCAGGGGTCATGTGAGTCCCTCTATCAACTCTCAGGCTTAGCCCATGGAGAGGTTTTAGGAAATGAGCATTCCCTCGAAGACATGGGCCAACAGACTCAAATGACACACAAAACCTCATTCAAACACTACAGGGATCTAAAATAACATTGTGACCCAAAGGTCTTTATTAAATCGTGGCACACTAGATATTAATTTCCAGGGATTTTATTAGTACTTGATTTCTGACTTCACTGTATGAAACCAGAAAGAGAACCCAAAGACATCTTTACTGTGGTTCTCATTCATAAACCTTTATAAACTGTTGGGGGTCAACATAATTTCATGATATGCATGTATAAATATGAAACAGTGTTACCGCAGTTCCATGACCATTTTCGTACCCAAAAGAGTAAAAAACAAATAACAGATCCTTAGCTGGTCTTGACGGCTAGTAGCGATAATCAGTGTGCAGACGTTTAGATCAATATAAATTGAGAATGCTTATTTTTAAGGGCCTGACCCGAGGTTGATAATGCACACACATGCACGTGTATGTGTTCATGATATATTTAGATCTCTGTATGTTTATATAAAAACACCCTCCTTTCTGCATTTCAAAAAGCAAACGCACTGTCACCTGTTTTTAATACTAAAATCCCTAATAATTTATAAGGCAGAGTTACACAATATATACGGAACACTGCATCCATCACGGGAAAATATCTGTTCCATCCAGCTGCTCCTGAAATCCTCCATTAAATTAAGATCACAGCTGAAACCAACGACGTATGAATAAAGTAATCAGTGCCTGAGAAAAGATATAAAATACTTCACATTGAAATTATTTGTCGTTTACTTCATTACCTCAAAGAATATATGTGACGAAAGAGACTACAGTGACTCTCATTCCCCCCCCCTTTTTTTTATTAAAGAAGATGAAAAAAGATATGAAAATCTGAGAAATGTCTTAAAGTCCTCTTGGATTATCTGACACGAGCAGTACCCTATTAAAGTAAGAGAAGGAACAAGAGAGCCTTGTCTACTTCGATTGTGCTGTCAAGCCAACGGGAGGAAGTCGACTGTCACAGAGTAATGGGAGTGTTGCATCATTTGTAACCCGACGCAACTGTGGGGAGCAGTGAACCATACTCTCTTAGAATGCAGAACAGAGTGTAAGAGAATACAGTTCAGGCATCCTAATCAAAGGAGAAGCCCACAGGAAGTTATTCTAATTTAAATGAGGTTTTAATTTATTCCAAAAGTCACATGCTTCAAATCTATAGGCTTCTATTTTTCCTAGTGGCCACTCCAGGGATTTCTTTCTACTGGTTCCAAAATGTCATCAAAAATGAAATGATTATAATGTAGGGTCATTTAAAGGTTGGTTTGTTTCTGTACACACACACACACACACACACACACAGTTTCTCCTCTGCTAATCCTATGCTCTGGAATCAGTACACCCGGCTTCCCCTCTGACTCCTCCAGGTTTGCATCACAAATTTCCCTTACCTGCTAACTCATCTATTAAGTGGGGCAGAAGCCATCTTACAAGTGCCCCTTTTCACACGGTGACGGGCCACTGCCATTGGCTCGACCGTCTTCATAGGTGGGGATAAACATACTTGCCTTTTATCTACAGGAGTCATGGCAAGGGTCAAATGTGATAAGCACTCAGTTTAATTTCTGCGGTTAAGGAGACCAGAAACCTAGATAAGGAAACATCATTAAAACGAGGGTAGAAAATTATCTACTGAAGCAGAAAATCTCTGGCAAAAGTTCAAGGATTAGAACGGACTATAGAGCACAGGACCAAGAAAAAGAACTTTGATTTGGGCAGATTTGATCTAGAGTCATGACTACGCTGCTAATTAGCTGTGTGATCTTGGACCTGTCGCTTGACCTCTGCGATTCTGTTTCTTTATTGGTAGAATCAGGACAACAGCACCTTGCTCACAGGAGAGTCCCACAGATTCAGAACCCCGAGCTTCTGACACAGAGCCCAAGACTAAACGTGGCTCAATCTTTTACACACTCTCACACATTCTCTCGATAACCAGTATGGAACTAAAGATGGGGCCTTTTCCCCTTTGCCATGCAAAAATATTTATTCAAATAACAAAATTTCTCTTAGCTTTACTTTCTTCATAAAATGAGGTTTCTGTGAGAACGCCATATATAACCTCAATGTCAAGGATAAAATGTAGATACTATTTTGAATTATTTCCAGTGTTATCCTAAAATTTCCAAGTACTTTGGTATAGTTTAGTAATAACTGCCACAGTTTAGTAGTCGACAGCACAATTGCGTGTTACCCAGAGGACTTACTTCCCCGGCTGCTGGAAAGGATGCTGCCCTTAGCTGTTCACTTTCTCTGGGAATTTTCCCTGGCTGGAGTGAGCCACCTTCCAGGGCCAGCCAGCCTCCACTGCCTGGCTGGAATGGAGTTACACAGGCTAGGCCTTTCTGTCCCAACTCGATACACTCGCAGGGGCCCTCCTGGCTTCGGAGCTCCTCTTGGGCCACTGAGGCCTTTGGCAAGCCTGCATCAGAGCCCATCTACTTCTGCCCACCTCTGCTTCCCTCCCTTCTTTCCACAGGGGTTGATCACAAGAGAACTCTCTAATCAACTTCCTACACAGACTTTGTTTCCAGGGGACCTGATGTGCAACATTACAGTCCAGAGAAACCATCTGTCAAATCTCAGTGTGCTTTAAAGGTTTCTTCCTTTTTTAAAAAAATTTAAACTCAATTAGCCAACATATATAGTACATCATTAGTTTCAGATGTAGTGTACAAAAATGTATCAGTTGCATATAACACCCAGTGCTCATCGCATCACGTGACCTCCTTAATGCCATCACCCCATCCCTCCTACTCCCCTCCAGCAACCCTCAGTTTGTTCCCTAGAGCTAAGAGTCTCTCATGGTTTGTCTCCCTCTCTGATGACTTCCCATTCAGTTTCCCCCCTTCACCTATGATCATCTGCACTGTTTCTTATACTTCACATAGGAGTGAAACCATATGATAATTGTCTTTCTTGGAGTGATTTTACTTGCTCAGCATAATACCCTCCAGTATCATCCACTTCAACCTAAATGGTAGGTATTCATCTTTTCTGATGGCTGAGCAATAATCCATTGGACATAAATACTACATCTTCTTTGTGCACTCATTTGTCAATGGACATCTCAGATCCTTCCACAGTTTGGTGATCATGGACATTGCTGCTATGAACACTGGGGTGCAGGTGCCCCTTCAGATCATTATATTGGTATCTTTGGGGTAAATACCTAGTACTGCAATTGCTAGGTCATAGGACAGCTGTCTCTTCAACTTCCTAAGGAATCTCCATACTGTTTTGCAGGGTGGCTGTACCAACTTGCATTCCCACCAACAGTATAGGAGGGGTCCCCTTTTTCCACATCCTCACCAACATTTGTTGTTTCCTGTATTGTTAATGTTAGCCATTCTGACTGGTGTGAGGTGGTATCTCATGGTGGCTTTGTATTTCTCTGATGCCAAGTGATGTTGAATATTTTTCCATGTGTCTGTTGGCTCTTTGTATGTCTTCTTTGCAAAAGTGTCTGTTTATGTCTTCTGCCCATTTCTTGACTAAATTATTTGTTCTTTAGGTGTTGAATTCAATTAAGTTCTTTATAGATCTTGGATACTAGCCTTTTATCTGTCATTTGCAAATATCTTCTCTCATTCCACAGGTTGATTTTTATTTTCGTTGACTGTTTCCTCTGCTGTGCAGAAGCTTTTTATCTTGGTGAAGTCCCAATAGTTCATTTTTGCTTTTGTTTCCCTTGCCTTTGGAGGCCTGTCTAGCAAGAAGCTGCTATGGCTGAAGTTGAAGAGGTTGCTGCCTGTGTTCTCCTCTAGGATTTCAACAGATTTCGGTCTCACATTTAGGTCTTTCATCCATTTTGAGTTTATCTTTGTGTGTGGTGTAAGAGAATGGTCCAGTTTCATTCTCCTGCATGTGGCTGTCCAGTTTTCCCAGAAACATTTATTGAAGAGACTGCCCTTTTTCCACTGGATATCCTTTCCTGCTTTGTTGAAGATTAGTTGACCATAGAGTTGAGGGTCCATATCTGGGCTCTCTACTCTGTTACATTGATCTGTGTGTCTATTTCTGCAGTCAAATGCTCTACCACTGAGCTATACCCCCTGATCTGTGTGTCTATTTCTGTACTAGTACCATACCATCTGGATGATTACAGCTTTGTAATAGAGCTTGAAGTCTATCATCCTTTCTTTTATTAATGCAACGTATCACCTGATTGATTTGCAAATGTTGAATTACCCTTGCAGGCCAGGAATAAATCTTATTGGTCATGGTGAAGAATCCTTTTAATGTACTGTTTGATCCTATTGCCTGGGATCTTGTTGAGTATTTTGGCACCCATGCTCATCAGGGATATTGGCCTGTAATTCTTTTTGATGGGGTCTTTGCCTGGTCTTGGTCTCATGGAATGAGTCTGGAAGTTTTCCTTCTGTTTCTATTTTTTGAAATAGTTTCAGTAGGATAGATATTATTTCTTCTTTGAAAGTTTGATAGAATTCCCCTGGGAAGCCATCTGGCCCTGGACTCTTGTTTTTTGGAAGGTTTTTGATTACTGCTTCAATTTTGTTACTAGCTATAGGTCTGTTCAGGTTGTCTATTTCTTCCTGTTTCAGTCTTAGTAGTTTATAAGCTTCTAGGAAGACACCCATTTCTTCCAGGTTGCTTAATTTGT
Organism: Mellivora capensis; assembly: GCA_004024625.1. Classification (NCBI taxonomy): domain Eukaryota; kingdom Metazoa; phylum Chordata; class Mammalia; order Carnivora; family Mustelidae; genus Mellivora; species Mellivora capensis. The sequence continues at coordinate 59,119 of PISX010004522.1, read as the reverse complement.
TGGCATTTAGTTGCTGGTAATAACTTCTAACAATTGTTTCTATTTCCTTGGTGTTAGTTGTGATTTCTCCTGCTTCATTCATGACTTTATTAATTCGAGTCCTTTCTCTTCTCTTTTCATTAAGTCTGGTCAGAGGTTTATTGGTCTTATTAATTCTAATATTGTTTTGCTTTATGGGATCGATTTCTCGAAGCTTCCCCTCATGGTCTATTAGTTGTTCTTCTCTCTTTTCCTCAGCTTCCTTCCTTTCCATCACCTTTTCTTCTATGTCACTGACTCTCTCTTCTGACTCCTTTACTCTACCTGTTAGAGCATCCAATTTAGACTGCCTCTCTGTTAAAGCATTTTTAATTTTGGCCTGGTTAGATTTTATTTGTGCTCTGAGAGATTCTCTAGTGTCTTTTACACTTTTTTCAAGCCCAGCTTGTGCTTTTATAATTGTTACCCTGAATTCCATCTCTGACATTTTACTTATATCCGTATCAATCAGATCTGTGGCAGAGAGAATTACTGCTGGTTCTTTCCTTTCTTGTAAATTCCTCCTTCTAGTCATTTTGCCCAGAGAAGAATGGATGAACTAGAGGACAAAATCAAAAATATCAACCATGACCCAAGCAAAAACATACTAGGCAAATCTGCAGAGGTCAGAAACAAACAAAGGGGAATAAAAAGAGAACATAATCTCCCAGGTGGACAAAACAGGGTGCTCCACTTGGTCCTGGGTGTATTTTGGTTTGTTTGTTAGGAGACACTAAAGCCTCAAAAGAAAGCAAAGCTTATATACATATGAAATATATATACACACACTATATATATTTATATATACAAAGTATATATATAAATATATACAAAGTGTATATATAAAAATGTATATATATATACACACAAAAATAAAATTGTATACAGTGAAAGGAAACCAAAAATGAAGAATATAGCTATAAAATGCAAATTAAAACTGAAAGTTAAAAAAAAAGACTTAAAAACAAAAGTTCACAAAATAAGAGACTATTTAAAAAAAAACTATTTGAAAAGGAAAGGAAGAATAAAAGAAAAGGACAATTTTAAAATGAAAGACAAAGGAATCATGAGAAAACTCTCAAGTTCACTATTTCCCCCAGCACTGGAGTTTTGCAGTTCTGTGAGCTACTAACATTGTTGTAGCTCTCAATTCATTACCTGTAAGGTATACAATACGCAGGATGCGCTCTGGCTTTATTTATTTATTTTTTTAATTAGTTACAGAGTAAGCTCTGCCTTGATCAGATCTGGTAGGGAGATATTATCACAGCTTGAGTGCTCAAGGACAGCAGTAAAAAAAACTAGGAAGGAAGATGTTAAGTTTCAAATGAAACAGGAACAGAATTTTGAAGAGCCCATGGCTTTACAGTAAACGGTCTCCGTCAGTGAAGAGCTCTCACATCTACTTCATTAAATATCATGGTCAACAACTTCCGCTCTGGCTTAAGGAGGTCCCGAGATCTTCAGGGCTGTGTGCGGTACAATGGCCCATCGCTTGCTTTCACAGTAGCTACTGTGTATTGGCTCTGCAAGGCAGGCGGCAGGGAAACCTAGTGGGAGTCAATAAACAGAGCAGATAGGACTCGAAAAACACCTCACCAACAAATAGCTTCCACGATAATGTGACATTTTTATAGTCACATTTTTAAACCATAACAGCGCTTGAATGGTATGCATTATAGTATTTCAATTTAGTCATTTATCTAAAAATGAGTTTTATCTTGGCTCATAAATAAACAGTGACATTCCAGAAATTTGAAAAGCTCGGCTTCACCTTCTGCTACAAAGCTCATTTTACAATTACAGAAACACATGCCCTTTTGTGCCATGTTGCTTAATCTTTGATTTATGGCTCCTATCTTCGTGCTAACCTCTTTCTGTAAACTACACAGAGTTTGTACAAGCTCAGCTATTTCATTCTTAGTTCTAATCTTAATGGGTTATTTTCTCCCTAGTGGCGATGTCTCTCTACCAAATAGGTCAGGGGAAAAGTATTCACTCTTTCAGTTCACCATATACTATTTAGTGTCTTAGCATGTTCTCAGAGTCTGAAATAGGTAATGAATTTCCCTAGAAGCCTGGGATGGCTCTACCAGAAAGGTTTTCTCTTCTGTCTCGAGCTCCTCTCAACACTTGCTTCCATGTGCCTTGCTTGTGGCAAAGCCCCAATGGCTGCCTGCTCTCTCTCCTTTCTGCGCTTCATTTTGACCAGGCTCCCCAAGCCAGTAAGCGAGGGAGAAGAAAATTAAAACGGTGCCTCGGAATGGTTTCTCCTCCAGTGTCATCCTTCTGTCTTTCAGTGGCAGACACCTGGGTATTGACGGAATCACTCCCAACTTTTCCCACAGTCTCTCCGCAGCTCTAGGTTTTGTCACACACCTCGGGGACCCTGGAGAAGTCTTTTACAGCAGTGCAGTGAATTTGAAGGAACTCTGGGTCTGGCTCAAGGTCCAAGATGATAAGTCTAGGTTCTTAATGTCCTTCTTCACCTGTATCCAAACATGACATGCTTGGCAGGTATACCTCAGGTGCTCTGGGCTGGTTGTTAATGACTTGTTTCATTACAGATGGATTTTCTTCTCTGTTTTTCCTTATTCCTGTCATTGTTTGGAAGGGGCCAAGAAATGTACTTTTCCGCCATCATTTTTAAATAGAAGTCTTTACAAAAAGGTTTGTAAAAACATAAGAAGATGCGAATGTATTTACTGCTGTTTTATTTCTGCAACTTTAAAAGTTAAAACTCTTAAACTTAAAAAAAAAAAATAAGAAGATACTGATGATATGATACCAAGTGAAAAGATGCAGGGTACAAAGTCGTACATCCAAGAAGACATGTAATCATGCTATCAAATACAGGATGGGCTCATACACCAAAATCTGAAATCACTGCCTTAGAGTTGGAGAATGATTTACCACTGAACCACCCATGCACCGATTGGAGAGTAATTTAAAAGTCTACCACTGATACTTCATATTTTCCCAGTTTTATGTTTTCATAGACACAAACAAGCATCCTAATGTATTCAGCAAACAGTATTTACAAAAACACATTTACGTGGCCACACAACCTGCCTAAGGTTCTCTACCAAGCACAGGCTTACAACGGTACATTTATTCACTCAACAAATATTTACTCAATTTTTGCTGCGGACCAGCCACTCTACCAGCTTTGGGGAATATAGCAGTGCACAAAGGCAAGTCTTCTACATGTAGGTTTACATTCAGGTGGGGGATGGCAGATGATAGAAAAGCAAATAAATGTAGGATAGATTGGGGTAAATATTAAGAGAGAAAAGAATAATACAAGGTAAAGGTACAGAGAATAACAGAAAATTGAGGGAAGATGCTGCATGTATGGACTTGAACTATCAAAGAAACCAGGGAAAGCAAAAAAGCAGTCAGAAGGACCTCACTAGGTGAGGGCTACTTCAAGGGATTATCATTCATTCATTCATTCATTCATTCATTGTTCTGTTCATTATCACTAGGCAGTCATTCATTAAGACAACAAATATTTTCAGATTTCCCTGGCTTCTCCCTCTCCCTCTGCCGCTCTCTCTCTCTCAAATACATCAATAAAATATTTTTTAAAAACCCATAAGGTGAACCACAAATGCGGTAAATGCTCCCTTTCCCACGATTGCTAACAACTAAGTTTGTACCCAGAGGTAAACCCAGACTTCAGCGAAGGGCCACCACACCCCACTGTGCCACAGTGGCACACACTTTTTTCTTCTCATTTCATTGTTACAACGCCCCAACAGAGGTGCTGCCACTTTAGAGGCATTGGAGAATTGGAACCGATACCTACAGCTGACATGTCTGAGCAAGAATTCAGACCAGGCTCTCTGACTCCAGGGTCCACGCTTTTGACCATTACTCTGCCTACAATCCCTAAGCCGGGGATTACTTGGCTGCAAGCTTCGTTTTTGATTGAAAATATTCTCAATGATGTAACAGACTCCCACACCTACCTGAACAATTTTGAACTTAATTTAATAATTTTATACATAAAGTTTTAAATATCTATTTTTAAGAGCCATCCCATAATACTCTCTTACACTGTGTCTGCTTTGGACTTGGTTTCCTCTCCGGATGCTGCCAGGCAGCCTGCTTCTGCACCTGCATCAGAGAGTTGCTGCTCTAGTCCTAATAAGCTTGCTACACCAAGGTTAATAAGATTCCTAAGTTAAATAAAGTTCCACAGTGAATTCTAAGGAACACGTGCTGGGCTCTCCACCCATCACCTACCCACCCACCCATCCATCCTTTCAGCACCTCTAGGAATCACTAAAATAAATTCTCTCCACTTAACTTCTATTGGTTCAACACTAGTAAAGTTCTCTTTTAAATTCTCAGTGGCTAAAATACTACCCCAAGTTGGGGCGCCTGGGTGGCTCAGTGGGTTAAAGCCTCTGCCTTCAGCTCAGGTCATGATCTCAGGGTCCTGGGATTGAGCCCTGCATCGGGTTCTCTGCTCAGCAGGGAGCCTGCTTCCTCCTCTCTCTCTGCCTGCCTCTCTGCCTACTTGTGGTCTCTGTCTGTCAAATAAATAAATAAAATCTTTAAAACACTACCCCGAGTTGACTCCCTGTAAAAAATCTCTTACCCAGCCTGCACTTTTCTGCCATGTTCCCTTTCAAAACAGACCTTGATATTTTGCCCCTTTAAAGGAGATACTATATGTAAGTAAATTAACCCTTTGCCTGGTCTATAATAAGTAAACACTCTTATTTTTGCTACAACTATGTGCCAGACACGAAGGTAAGCACTGGGAGTATGGCAGAGATGAATGAGACATGGAACTTGGCATTGAGGAGCTGTGAGTCTAGTGGAGACCGAAGGGTAAAAAAAAAGTAAATAATCTATCACCACACAGTTGTGGAAACACCTCACTGCAATGTGGGTGGAGGCAGATGTCAAGGGAAATGTGTTTGCAAGGCAAGAAGTCTGGGAAGAGAAACAGGACAATTCCTAGGAGACTACTAGACTGGAAATTATAGTGATTTAAGTCACTGAATAAGTCTGGAGAGGGGTGGGGGACTGGCCATGGGACCCATGAGGCTGGAGAGGTGTGCAGGGCCAATCATGAGGGCTTGTGTGTCCTGCTAAGGATTTTTTATTTTATCCATAGGCAATGGAAACCTACTATAAATATACTGGTACAATCACTGACACAATCAATTTTAGAAAGATCAACTTGGTAATAGTGTGGGAACTAATCAGAAAGGGTAGGGCTCGTTGAGAGGTTGCTATGGTATTCAAAGGGCAAAAATGATGACACCTTGAAAAAAGATATGAGATATGTGGGTGGAAAACAGTCAATGATGTTGAGAACAACTGAACAAACAAGGCAAGGCTTACTGAGTAAGAGGATGCTGGGAGGTACTGGGTGGGGGGGGTGTTTAAAAGAACAGAGTATTACAGATAATTTCCTTGAAAGCTAGGGCCATTCACTAAATTAAGAAATGGAAGACAAGCCAAGATTTTGAGGGAAAGGTTGAATTTACTTTGGGGGATGTAAACTATGAGAGTTAGTAAAACCACAATGTATATGATCAGAAGACAAAGAGAATCCCTAGCCCGGGGCTAGAGAGAAAAACCTGGAAGTCACCAACACAGGTGATCGTATAAGCCTTGAGAGAACATGACACAGGAATCTATGTAGGATTATTTATGAGCATCACTTACTGAAAAAGAAACATAAGCCCCCTTTTGTCCACAGTGGGAAACAGATGAAGATTTGGCTCTGGTCATCCCTTTGACATTTTCTCCTGCCTCTCCCCACCTCTACCTTACTGTGAAGTCACATCAAAATACTTTGAACTTCACAAGTTTATGAGACCTCCATCGCCTTCCTCTAAATTTTCTGCCTGGTGAACACGCATTTGGCCTTGAGCTCTAAATCAAAGGTCACTTTGCCTGGGAAGCCCTGAACCACCTGCTTCCCCGTCTCAGGTGGCGTTCACAGTTCCCTCCTTCTCCCTAGCACAGAACTTGCTCACACTTCTCCTCTGGACATACAAGTCTTTCTCCTCCATGAGGCACAAAGTTCATAGAGGGACAAGACTGTGTCTACAGAAGGAAAGGTATCAAAGCATGTTTACAGAACGACTGTATAAAGTAATGTGTCTTCCATCTGCGAACACCAGTTACTTGGCTTTAAAGAACTCATGACTACTTCTGTTTGGCGAGCGGCCACAGAAGGTTCTTGGGTACAGTAACATGATATTTTTGGTACAGTCGACTAAGAATTAAATTTTTTTCCCACGTGACTAGTACTCATGTCAACACAACTGATGTGGTGACAACAGTGTAATCATTTAGAATAATGAATTCTGTGAATATACCGGTTCCTCTCGGTGAAAACGCCACTCTACTTAACTCGAAGCAAAAAAAATGGCAAAAGACGGAATCCAAGCGCAAGTAATGGGCTGATATAAAGCAATGGGAAGCTTCATTAGGATCAACGGAGAGATCATGACGGCACTTTAACATCATGTCTCATCCAGAAAGGACAGTTTAAAAGACAATATACAGATGCTAGATAGAATTAGGAAACTTCCGGGCGCCTGGGTGGCTCAGTGGGTTGAAGCCTCTGCTTTCGGCTCAGGTCATGATCCCAGGGTCCTGGGATCGAGCCCCACATCGGGCTCTCTGCTCTGTGTAGAGCCTGCTTCCTCCTCTCTCTCCCTGCCTGCCTCTCTTGCCTACTTGTAATCTCTGTCTGTCAAATAAATAAATAAAATCTTTAAAAAAAAAAAAAAAGAATTAGAAACTTCCTATTTGCTAAGTGCCCGATATATGAGAAACGTATTATTCATAATGAAAGAAGGCAGGGAGCCTGCCTAGGTTTGACTTTAAACGTGAAAGGATAAAAAGAGATACAAATGTTCAAATGATAATCATTCCTTCCAGAAGCATCAGCAATTCTGGCAAGGGGAGATGTGTTTTCCCTACTCAGCGACTTGAACAAAAGGGACAATATATAAATCCTTATTTGGATTGACCTCAAAAGGCCTTTCAAATTGCTATGCCTCCCCTGACTCTCCTTAATTGTAAAAATGAGACACTTCTGAAATGCACTCTCTCTAGTTTGAGAACACTCGCACAATTTTTCCAAGCCACTGAAAGATACATCCATCCAGTATGAAATTTCAACAACTAGGACAAATTTATCATCAAATGTTAAGAAGTCACAGGAAGTTTTATATTCAAGCTGGTCCCTTCTTCTTCAGGGACTCCATTAAGTTTTCATCCTGACCAAGAGTTTCATCAGCATACTATACGTTACAGACAAGAAGACTCTAAACATCACAGTGAACTATTTGATGGGATTCAAGAATGAGAACTCAAAGACAGAAGTCAGAAAAACATGTAGGTTCAGGAAATCTATTACACGAGCATCACAATGCTAGTCTCCTTCAACTCTGACCATACAGGGGCACGTCTACCCCCCGAGAGCCTAGGAGAAATCCAGTCTTGACGACCATCTGCCTCATGCAGCTGAAGGTATCCTACTATCTTTCCATCTCTCAGGAAGGGCCTCTGATTTGAAATACCAGCTCCAAAGAGAAGAGGCTGCCTTGAACCAGATCAAATAGTCATTTGTCCCTGTGGGTTGTTTTTTGTTTTTGTTTTTTCTCAGTTCTACTTTTGAGCTTGAGGAGGCCACTCTTTGCTGCCTGATCCTATCTGAAATAGCACAGAGGTATCTTTCGTCTTTTCAGGGACAAGGCAAGTGACTCCCTTTCATGCTATGCAAGCTAAAGCTTTGCATTTTTAAAAACTATTGTACAGTGTGTCATGCAGCGAGGTTTGCCAAAGGGAGGGAAAAGAGAACAGAAAGAATAGCAGAGCTGATTTCCTACACGCAAGTTTTAATGATTCTGGAAAACCATCAACCTGTCTCAAATTTCTGCACTAATTTCACAGTTTCCCGCAAATGGCAAGTATGCAAAACCATCAATTAGCCTCATGGTAATTATATTTTAAAGAGCAATTCTTTCTCTGGGTAATTCTAACAAATGGACAAATGCAGTTCCTTAAAAACCCAAACACTTGATGATGTTTATTTCATCTAAGAGCTCACAGTAAAATCACCCTTTCAAAGATCTCCCAAATGTTTACTCAGGTGCATACACCTGTGCTTTCTGCAGCCAACAAAAGCTCTTCATGTGCAGGATTTGGGCTGCATGACATGCATTTACATATATTATGAGACAGAAAGTGAGAAGAAACCATCAAGTCTTTGCTGGTTCGCCCACACCCCTCTACTTACCAAATCAGTCTGTAACTTACAAAGAGCTCTGCTATTTCCTAGCAACATGAGTAAACATTGTGCTATATCCAGCTCCCAAGATTTGTAACCATGTTAATCTGTGAGTACTCAATTTAATTAAAGATTAGACTTTTAAATTGTATTTTTAGTGCACAACAGTACTGCTAAATTATGATGATCAGCAGTTAAGGGTGCTTATGTCTGCAGAACTTGGGGAATGAAAATGAATCATTTATTTCCATCTTGATATGACTGCTCTTCTCTAAGGCGCTCTTCTCCAAGTTCACGGGCCTCGGAGTTCATTGGAATTCGATGGTTAAAACACAGCTTGGAGACCTCATTTATGAAAATTCCTTTAAACCTTTCACCGCTTTGACAGATCCAGTCCAAGCTCAGCGAGCCAATTCAAAAGTAGCTCTCAGCCTTTTTATAGGTTTTCAATTACACCAACACAGCACAGCAGAGCCGTCATGTTGGACCAAGTCTGTTACGGTCACAGAGAGACACGAGTTCTTTGCTGAGAGACGCAGATGAAAGCAGCATCTCCAAACTGCCGCCAACAGATGTAAAGCTTTGTCTGTCTCAAACCATCCTTGACTTATTAAAGAAAGGACCTTCCAACTACTTAAGCATGGCTAGCGTTCAGTTTTCTACCATACGATGTCTATGATGTAGGCTATGATTTTTTTTTTAACATTTTAGAATGTACTTTGCAAAAATACTGGCAAGGTACCTTGTCTCCAAACTGTTCAGTTTCTGAGGTTCATTCATCCCTGTCCCACCCCCTCGTGGTATGTGACAGCAGGACTGACTTTTCCCCACGGGCCCCTGAAACATGAAAACCCCCAAGCAGGCTCATGAGCTTTGCAGGTGGATACTGGTCATCAATGGTAAAATGGAGGTTATGCCTAATTCTGTTTTCTATTTCAAAGCACCCTTTAATTGCGCCTGAAGTAACTATACTCTTCTCTTAGACAAGAATCTCTTAAAATATTTATAGGACTTCACAGATCAAATGGCAGTATTTTCTTCCATTTTCAAACTTTGCATTTATTTGAATATGTGGTTAGTATGGCTTTATGGGAGTGCCAATCTGTAAGACTTGGCTGTATGAATTATTTCAAGTGACATTTACCATTATGGGTAAAGGGGACCAATGGGCACATGCCCATTAGTGGGTTTGAAGCACTCAGAAAACTTATAAGCTGTACGTGCAAATGCTAATTTACTCCGGATATTACTCTCCAGTTCTCTCCAGGGACGCATGATGACTCCCAAACCACTGGAAACATAGAAAGATCTCATGAGGATGACTCTTACAGCTCCGTGACACAGCAATTCCTTCCCTTTATATTGAATGTTCTGGATATCAGCTGGCCTTGTTTGTGTTAGTTAGGTCTATCTTATTTATTTGGGTTTGTTTTCGTTGTTGTTATCCTGTTAAATAAGACCAGTAAGCTTTAACAAACGGGGCTGTGTGTAAGTTGTCCTAGTACTCAGTGTTAAGAGTTCATGAAGCCTGGGGACACCTGGGTGGCTCAGTGGGTTAAAGCCTCTGCCTTTGGCTCAGGTCGTGATCCCAGGGTCCTGGGATCGAGCCCCGCATCGGGCTCTCTGCTCAGCGGGAAGCCTGCTTCCTCCTCTCTCTCTGCCTGCCTCTCTGCCTACTTGTGATCTCTGTCTGTCAAATAAATAAATAAATAAATCTTAAAACAAACAAAAAGAGTTCATGAAACCTGAAGCTGAAGGAGACATGTAGGAGCTCGGAACAATTCTAGGCTGGGACCTGCCTTTTCACCGGTAGAGGTTTCCTATCCATTCAGTCCGACTCAAATGCAGTTCTGTGGCACTGGACAGAGCCAGGCAGTGACAGGCAGAGAGAGGTCATGTGAGGCAAGTCCCCATCCCACCACACACACACACACACACACACACACACACACACACACACACGCACCAATCCCTGCAGTTCCTGGGGGTAACAAATAACGTTTCCTCATCCGTTAATGAATTCCCAATATACCAGAGGCCAACTGTGGGCCTCCCACACACTGCATTCCTCACCGGGGGAGGAAGATGACAGATGCCTCCCTGACCTCAAGAGCCCACGTTCTAGGGCACAGGCCACCACGTCCAACAGAGGCAACAGTAGAGGTTCAAGCTGATTGCTAAGGGAGCCCAAGCCTCCTCAGAGTCCAAGCCTGGAGTCCACCATGGGAGCCACAAGCCACATGTGGCTCCTGAGTAGCACAAGTGGGCCTAGGGTCCGAGTTAAAAATAAAATACACGCCAAAGTTCAGAAAATATGGAAAATAAGAACAAAAGCTAGGGGTGCCTGGGTGACTCAGTGGGTTAAAGCCTCTGCTTTCGGCTCTGGTCATGATCCCAGGGTCCTGGGATCGAGCCCCTCATCGGGCTCTCTGCTCTGCGGAGAGCCTGCTTCCTCCTCTCTCTCTGCCTGCCTCTCTGCCTACTTGTGGTCTCTGTCAAATGAATAAATAAAATCTTAAAAAAAAAAAAGAACAAAAGCTATCTGGTTTATTTTTTTTAATATTACATGTGGAAATGCTCATATTGGGGATATATCAGGTTCAGTAAAATCCATTGTTAAAATTAATTCCACCTGTTTCCTCTTACTTTATGTGCTAACTAGAAAATTTGCAATTACCTAAGTGGCTCACATTCATGGGTCTATTATTGCTATCCGCCAGTTCTCTGGTCTAAGGAGGCATAAGGCAACACTTGGGGAAAGAAGGTGGGAGGCTGGCTTGGGTGGGGGGGCACAGGTGGGGGAGCAGGGAGGAGGAACTGCATAGAAAAGAGCCCCCAGGGGCACGTCTCAAGGGCTGCAAAGACGGAGCAGAGGCTGGTACTGTGTTTGCTTCCCGAGCAGGGCACGCCTGCCAGATTCATGTGCAGCAGGGAGACCACAACATAAAGGCCAAAGTGACAATCATCACATCACACATAAATTAGAAGCAGCCTGTGGTTTACAGGGAGCCGTGCTCTGCTGGGGACCAGACCAACTAGCTAGCCCCGTTTCTCTACCAGGTCTGGCTGGTCATTTGGTTACTCTGCCTGCTCTTCTGCAAAGAGGTGGCTGAGGTGCACTGGGGCACCTGGGTCCCCTGGGTTACTCTACTAAAGTCTCTGGAAATCAGGACTCTTGACATCCCAGGGGACAGAGGAAAGTGCTAGAGAAGGAGACATGTTTGTGCCTAGAGCTGTAAAGCCTCAAAGAGTGGAAACTGGAGTAGAATCAATCCTTTACACTTCCTTTTTCCTACAACACCACACTTTATTTCCTTGTTCACCTCTTTCCCAGTGAGATATAGACTTGATGGAAATGCCATGAGCTCAGGAACCACATCTCTGAGCACACTCCGGCTCTGAGAGGTGCCTAGCATACAAGGGGCTCAAAATAACTGTCTGGGAAGGGGTTCCTATGGAGACTCTGCAGCCAGTTTTGCTGCAGGGGACCTGTGCGGTAAAGGTTGCCGGGTGTGCAAACTGCACTCAGGAATGAGCAAAGCGGTCACCGAGGCAGGGTCCAGCAGCTTCGATATATGTCTCAGATGCGGGTGTGAGCTGTCCTCATGGGGGAAGGAGGAGAGGCACTGAGACCTGCCCAGCCCTTGTCAGCTCCTGCAGGGGAAACATTCCCAGCAGCTCCCCCAGCAGCATGTGGACCACTTCTGAAAGGGACGCTGAAGGGTGAGGGGAGTCAGCTTAACGGAGGCTTGGGAAGCTTGGAATTTCCGGGGCACCCGTGTCACTCACGCCCAGCATGGTAAGAGGAGCAAGTGAGCACTGAGACGATGCAGGTGTAGATCCCGCGCTCCATCCCACTCTCACCCCTTGCTGGCTGGGAGACCATGTCCCTCCCCTACCTTCGCTCCCCACCCCTTCCAATGGGGATCAAAATCCGCATCTTAGAGGAGTGCTTTGCTGCTCTGCACTTCTCCCAAAGGACTGGCACTGGGTAAACACTGGAAAAACGGTACCTGCAGGGGGTGACCAATATACAACAACAGCTATTATTATCTTTCTTCTGGATTAGAGCTTCGCAACAAGGTTTCTAACCTGGAGTCTATGGAGCCATAGCAAATCCACAAGCAGAAGCCCGGGAGCTCAGTGGTGTGGGGGCACATCTATTTCCTCTGAGGAGAGTACCCAGAACTGTCATCAGAACCTCAACAGGCTTGGGGCTCCTGCGTGACTCAGCCGGTCAAATGTCTGCCTTCAGCTCAGATCATGATCTCAGGGTCCCGGAATCGAGACCCGCAACTGGGCTCCTTGCTCAGCAGGGAGTCTGCTTCTCCCTCCCCCTCTGCTGCTCCCACTGCTTGTGCTCTCTTGCTCTCTGTCAAATAAATACATAAAATGCTTAAAAAATGAAAAGCCCTCAACAGCCCCTCATACATCGGGCAATAGCAGAACCACAAGAATATGACAGAAAATTTCTGAGAGAGATATTCCTCTTCATTTCCACTGTAGTACCAGAGTCCTTACTGCTTTAAATACATCTGTTTCCATAGTCTTTTCGACATATTCAAAGGCCAAGGGAGGCAAGTGGCATGTTTTATTCTTAGGAGGTGGTCCCTTCAGGTAAGAGCAGTAACACCAAAAATCCTAATGGGTGAATTGGAAGAGCCCAGTCATAGCTTGACTCTCTTCCTCAACTACCCAGAGTGTCTGACAGCGGGACAAGCACCAGAAGGACCTGAGGGGCAAGCAAGCCTCTCCAACCCTGTAAATCTTAGTTTCCTCCTATGCAGAAAAAGGATGGATCATGGTAATGCCTTCTTCCTAGTGCTGCTGTGAGAATTAATAAGAAAATAATTGGAAGTCATCTGTTAAGCACTGAACGCAGAGTAAGTGCCTTATAAATATTAACTATTAAATAACCTCTTTTATGGTGGTGGGGGGGGAGGGTGGGGGGGGGGAAGCATTCCTCATCTGTTCTCTGAGCCATACATTCTAGCTTCGAGACTGACTTTGGGCCACTGATATTTTTCAGCCTCTTCCTTGAAGTAGCTGTTAGCAACCAAGCAGGCAACAAGCACACCAAGGAGCTGGGGAAACAGATGAAAAGTGTCCAAGCAGCAATTTCTTAAAGATTTTTTTTTTTTTTTTTTTGAGAGAGAGAGAGATCGCAAGTAGGCAGAGAGGCAGGCAGAGAGAGAGAGGGAAGCAGGCTCCCCGCTGAGCAGAAAGCCCGATTCGAGACTCGATCCCGGGACCCTGAGATCATGACCTGAGCCAAAGGCAGAGGCTTAACCCACTGAGCCACCCAGGCGCCCCCCAAGCAGCAATTTCAAAGAGAACCTGCTTTCGGAGCCAACACTGTGAGACGCAAATTTAAGAGTCGAGTTAAAGGAAATAGAGTGAACCTTGAAAATCACCGAGATGAATGACTCAGTGCAGAGATTTCACTCATTCTTCTGCAGCTTCTTGACTACCTTTGCTGTGAGGAGCCCCTGGCTAGGGACAGGGGTACACAAAGACCAGAAATCACCACGTAGCTGTCACTGTGAACACTCTGGGAGAGTCAGTCACAGATCCCAGCGTTTGAAACAAGGTTTCAAAGTCAACTATGAAGCAGGGCTGGGCAGGACCTCTTGTTCAGCAAAGGCTTCTTGCAAGAGCAATACTTGGGTTGAGTGTGGAAGGAGGGGTGGATGTTCAAGGTCAAGTAAGGTCACGAAAGGGGAAACAACAGTCCATAGAGACAAAAGCACAGGCCAATACATGAAAATGAGAGAAGATGAAGCATTTGGGGACCTTGGAGTTGCACAGTTCAGCACAGCATGGGGTCAATGGGGGCAGCTGGAAGAAGCCTCGTGGAGCACCTCCCTCCTACTCACCCACTTAGGCAGTTACCCGAAATTCAAGTTCATGTCTTTGTTCTTTAGAAAGAGCACTGGGGCCATGGTGGGGAGGACAGAGTTGAAGTGGATAGACTGGGTATGGCATTTTCAGAGGGGGGGTTGTGCAGGGTGAAACGGAGGCTCTAACTCTAAACTAATGGGGAAAGAATAAGGTGGAGACAGAGCAGGAAGTTGTGGTGACCAACAAGGTGGAGGTCACGTTAGGATCATTCCCAGGGTCACGGCTTGGGGGCAGAGTGAGAGGGCAATTGCGTCCACCAGGGAAAACAGATGCAAGAGAAGATAACCTGCCCCTTTGCTTGCATGGTGTCCCCTTTCTCTACTTTTCTGTGTTTTCTTTTTAAGAACAACCCCTTTCCTGCTCTCAGCCCCTTGAGTTTAGGAGGGTTTTGCTGGTCACCCTCCTGTGTAGCTCCTGCATTCCCTATCTCCCGCCTCCCCACGCAGACTGCTCCTCCTGTTCCCCTCGGCTCCAGGCCCGGGCACGTTATCAAGGACGAGCCAGGTCACATGTTCCAAACCCCTAGCCACAGTAGCTGGTTCAGGCAAGGGTATGTGCCCAGTAATTCAAGTTAATCCCAAATTACTCTCTTTTCCTGCAGGGGTTAAGCTTGAAGCTGCTGTTGACCATTTCACCACCACGAAGAAGAGGGGAAATGAGAACTGGATTCTTCCTGAACTTTTCCCATACAGGAGCCAACTTAGACCCCTTCCTGCCTAACCAAGTATAAACTGGGCTTCTATGACTTGCGGCCAAGAGCCGCCGATAAAGATAAGAAGTAAAGAAAACCGTGTCTCAAAAAAGGAAAGGCTAGGTCTGTTGAGTGGTGGATTTTAAAAACCTCCATTACTGAGACAATAGTACCTTGAAACATTTGAATCTACAGAAGACATTTAGGGATTTTATAGCAAATTCTACTGTGACTAATGAAAAGTCAAGCCAGGCTGCTTTAGAAAATGTTACTGTACCAGATCATGGCACATTCACTCATTAAATTAACATTTATGGAATATCTTCAGGGTTCTTAGACTTGTACAAAAGCAGCAATAAAAGCGGTGTGCTTGGATTTGAGAGGGCCCATCCTCGGCCTTCCATAACGAGCAGCTGTGCGCGCCTCTTAGACTAATTGTGCAACGCCAGAGCGGCCAGGTGGTTCTGTCTGGCCCAGAGCTGCACTTGATGCAGACGAGGCCACCTGAATTTCAGACTGGCCATCAACAAAGCCAGGCTGGTAAAGCCGCACCTTCACTGAGTCCTTAGGTGAAAAAGCGTTGAACGCGTTTTGAATTCCTCTCCCCTCTATTAAAACAACCACTGATTTTTATGGAGGAGCCTGGAGGACGCGCGAAGTTGGGCCTTCTTTCTTTACTCTCTTTCCGTGCAAAGGCCCGGACGCTAGCATGGGTTTAACTCTTTCTTAGGAATGCACCTGCAGAGCTCTAGGTAAGCAGGCCTGAACTGTCAATTCCTACCCTGTGGGCTTCTCGGGTTGCTGGGTCCAAATGAATCTGCAAGGGCTCACTTCTGCTGGGCATGTGTTGGTTCTGCGCCCCTGGGTCCGGTTATACTTCTGACAGCAGTGCAACCCTGTCCTCCTACTGAATCCCCATTGGGTACTGTCTTAGTGGGGCTCTCAGCTAACGTGCCCAGCTAAGCAGTGTGCATGCCATTCAAGCTGGGCCAAAGGTTTCTCTCTCTCTCTCTCTCTCTTTTTTAAGATTTAATTTTTTATTTGAGAGAAACAGAGAACAAGGGGTGGGGCAGAGAGGAGAGGAGAAGCAGTCTCCGTGCTGAGCGCAGAGCCCGACCCAGGGCTCCATCTCACAACTCTGAGATCATGATGGGAGCCAAAACCCAGAGTCAGATGCCCAAATGACTGCACCCAGGCACCCCCAAAGGTTTTCTCTTTGCGGGTATGCTAAGTCCATGGGCAGACCTCCGGCTGTGCTTTGCAGTAAAAGAACTCGAGTTCTTACTCCCTCCACCCCACGGTGATTCCCTTTCCATCCGGAAAGTGGCTCTTCTGACTTCCCTTTGACCTCTGAGGTATTCTCCAGGTTGCCTTTTGGTTTCTGTTGCTTTACTCTAGAGAAACTCAAGTCTATACAATTCACTGCAACTTAAGCACTAAGCCACAGCTAACTTTATACATACTCTGCAGTTTATGAAGTCCTTTCACATTCAATTTATCTCTTTTAATCAGCCCTTCTGGAACTGAAGTTTTTTCCTCCCCCCAAATAAATCACTTACTGATTTCTCTATTTCTCACGATGGCACAATCATCCCTTCAGCCACTTAAGCTTTTTTAAAATTTCAGAATGATTTTGACTGGAGGCTTTCAGTCATGCCCCATCAGCAGGAGTCACCTAACCCTAAACTATGGGACCCCCACCCAGAGTGATCCCCTCCTTTCCATTGTCTCTGCCTCTTCCTTTGCCAGAGCCTTCCTCACCTCCCAACAATGGTCTCCTAACTCTGCCACCAGCCTACTGTCTCCAAACCATCCTGATGTCCCTGGCAGAAGGTTGTGACTCAAATTTTACTATCACTGCATTATTCCTCACCTACCCAAGGTTTATAGAACAAAGACTACAAGAGAGTGATGTACAGTTCATTTCCTAACCTAAATTCTGGCCTGCCCACTAATCTCTCCTGACTTACAGTAGACTCTTCCTTAGTAGAAAACATATGCCAAAATGATTGTTCAAACATGCAATAAATTGGGGGGAAAAAGGGCTGCAATTTTTTTTTTGTGGCTATCTCTCATTATAAGTGGCATCTTTTTTTTTTAATTTTTTAAAAGATTTTATTTATTTGTCAGAGAGAGAGAGAGAGCGCGCACAGGCAGACAGAGTGGCAGGCAAAGGCAGAGGGAGAAGCAGGCTCCCCCCGACCAAGGAGCCCGATGTGGGACTCGATCCCAGGACCCAGGACGCTGGGATCATGACCTGAGCCGAAGGCAGCCGCTCAACCAACTGAGCCACCCAGGCGTCCCTAAGTGGCATCTTTCTACACTCCTTGAATGCAAGGTGACCTTGTGATTTGATCTGACTCATGGGAGACCAACACATAGGATATAAGCAGAGGCTTCACACTTGGTCTTCTGCTGCTCTTGGTACAGGGTTTATTATGTGAAGACTCCCAGTCTCATCGGCTCAAGAACAGGAGGTACATGCCTTGGTCACTGTTAATCTGGATAACAGCATGGTAACTGCCAGATGTAACCGAAGCCATCCCGTCATCCTGCCAGCAGCCCACCTACTAGCAGACTGAAGATGCCCGTCAAGTTCAGCAGGACCACCACCCAGCTGAGCTCAGCCCAAACCACGGACCACAGAATCACGAGCTTCAGTAGCTGCTTTAAGCAACTGCATTCTGGGGTGATTGGTTAGGCAGCGACCCCTAACTGATAACACAGGTGAGCTGATTTGGTCATTTTCTCCCCAGAACTCCTTTCCAATTACCATTCAGCATCTTGGGTGCTCGACCATAAGGTATCTTTTGTGGGTCTTGTGCACTTCATATTTTTATATGCCACACATGCATGAAGTGAATACACTGCAACTGTTTAGGAATCAATTAGTGCTTGCCCAGGGCCTAGCCATCACTCTCATCAATTCATAGCCATCATTTCAACATATAACTTGATCACTGACTTTAAAGCTTAAAAGAGAGTGAAGATGCAAACTATAAATGAAATCTGGTTATCTCATCCATGTGAAATGCAAAATCGTCCAAAGTACAAATCCTACAAGTAACCGATTTATTGATTCATTTTCAATAAATTACCCCTTTTAACTAAACCTGCTTGTCGATCAAAGGCCCCCAAGAAAACAAATACATAAGGGTGAAAGTTTCACAGGAGCAATTGTTAGATTTTCGCCAGGATATTATTGTTCTCCCAAGACAAAGATTTCTCCTATGTGGTTTGCAACTGTAACCTGACAGACTGCCAAAAATAAGGGTTCTATTCTAAAAGTGTCACTGATTCTCTTGTTGCTGTTCAATTAGATTTTTGCATTTAAAAGAGAATTTCCCTTGTGTTTCTTACAATGGTGCACCTGCTCCTTGGGAGATTTCCTCTTCTGACAAGCAATGCCTTAAATCTGGCAAGAAAAACAGCTCCAGGCTTTCTCTGATAATATCAAAGATCATTTGTTTGTATTAGATGTTTGTGTGGGTTTCCCTCCTCTTAAGAGCAGTAAAGTACTACTACAGCTCCTTCCAAAACAACTGTGCACACAAAGTTTCTTGGCCTCTGTTCCACATTTCCACAGACACCTGCACCAAGTGCCTGGAATTAGCAAAGCTGTGACATAGCATAGAGAGAGATTCATCTACGCTAGTCACTTCCTTTCGGACATCAACACACAGCAAATGTCAAATCAATAAACGCAGCATTACTTCACATCTACTGTCTTGTAACCTTCCTCCATGAAATTCTTTGGATGGAGAAAAAGAAAACTTACATTCAAAGTTATATCCCTTATTTTGTTCTATTTTATTTTTGAGATGTCCAAAAGATCCTTAAGAGAAGTACCACCTTCTTCTTTCTATTTCTAGACCTGGGAACTCTTACATATTTGGCTATGGGTAATCTCCACTTAGAACTGCCTTTGGGAGAGACTTCTGTGATTGACAGCAAAATGTCACACCTTCTTCAAACAGTTTTAAGAACCCCTTAAAGCTCCTTCCACTCTAACCAGGAACCACGCTGAGCCTAAATTAACATTGAGCGGCATGAGGAGTAGCCAATAGACATCTTCTCCCAGATGTGAACACATTAGCATACTGCTTCCCTAGACCTTGTTCTCTCTGCCTTTTAAAATTTCAATATGTACAAATGAAATACAGATTTCAATCCATTCCCAATGGGGATGTCTGCTCCGTAATAAGAGAAATAGGTTTTTGCCTTCTTGCAGATTCAGCAAGGAAAGTGGTGCTTGAAAATTACGTGTTTAGAGTGACACCTTGGAGAACTGACATTCTCTGCACACATGTAATCCTCATAAACCTCCCCAGACAGCCCTTATTTCATTTTGCAAAATGCACCCTGGCCGGACTCCACAGCACGTGGTGTGTGGCGAGACTGTCCTGCCCAGGCTCTCCCTTCCTCTGAGTTCTCCCCTGCCTCCGGGCCCTCTGATGGGCACTTGTCCCTCATAGTGGAGAGAAGTGAGGAGGCCCAGCCACCAGCCAGGGCAAAACGGACACCCAGAGTACGGCTTCCTCAATGAACTCTCCCAAGGAAAGCAAGGTTCCCACAGGAAAAAACAACACTTTCCACCCCCCACAACCCCCCCTCCTAGCGGTCCATTGAAAACGAGCAACAATGCTGTTGCCTTTTTGTTCGCAAAGACTTTCTTCGCTGCAAGCAGTAGCGTGTTCCTCAAAGAATGCTAGTATTTCCTGTGGAAACTGTACGGCTGCCAGGAATGGCTCATAATTTTCCCTTCTTTTCTTTTCGTAAAAAAATGAAATAAACAAAACGTGGCATTTGACAATAGCCAAAATACCAGTTCACCTCACTTACCACCTGCAGATGAAAGTCATCACCACGAGGGAAGGCCAAGAGAGGCACGTTCCCGGCTCAAATCGACGCGGACCAGCCTGGGAAGCAGGACAGCGCCCGGGGCAGGTCTGAGCCCGGGCTGGAGCGGGAGGCTGCCAGGGCGCCCGGGAAGGCGCGCGGGGCGCCCCGGAGCGGCAGCCACCGCAGCCGTCCCCTTCCGCGCTGATCAGTATTGTCGTTGGGTACTGTCGCTGTTACTATTACTTGGCCCCTCGTCCTCTGGGCTCCCAGGAGCTGGGGCCCTGGCCATCCCCGCCTCCGACACGAGGTGAGGTGGCAGCGCGGATAACAACCACACGAAACGGGCAAAGGGAGAGAACAATCCTTTGGCAGCCGAGGCGGGGGCTGTCTCCCCCCTTCCCCAGAGGAAAGCTGCCGCTCCGCAGCCGCCGCCGCCGTTACTATAGAGACCTTCCCCCAAACCCGCTCTGCAGAGGCGCCGCCGCAGCCCGGGCCGCCCGGACTCGCCGCACAAAGGGGGCCCGGGGGCTGTGGGGCGCAGGGGCGACACCCGCCGGGGTCGCCCGGTGCAAACTTGGAAAGGCTCAGCCGCCCGCGCCGCCGCCCCCCGCCTCCCCGCCGCGCCCGCCGGGGACCTGGACTCACCGGGGGCGCCCGGCGCGCCGGCGACTCGCAAGCGCGGACCGACTGACGGACGCACGGGTGGACGACGGCGGCGGCGGGAGCAGGAGCCGCCACAGCGGGAGCGGGCGGGCGGGCGGCGGGCGGGCGGCAGAGGCGCTGCCGCGGCCCCGCTACGTCACAATGCGGCCGGGCCGCCGGCGCCGCTCCCCCGGCCCCCCAACGGGCGCGCGCGGGGCGGGGGCAGCCCCGGGGCGGCCGGGCGCGGAGCCGGCGCGGGGGGACGCGGGGGGACGCGGGGGCGCGGCGCCGGCGCACCGCCGGGGACGGGGGCGCGGCCACACCGCCGGGGCTGCCCCCGCCCCGCGCGCGCCCCTCGCCCCGGGCCGCGAGTCCCGCTCCGCCGGACTGTCGGCCACCCTCCCCGGCCGGCCGGCGCCCCTCCCGCGCCGCCTCCCCGCCCGGCCCGCGGCTCCGGTCCGCGAACCTGCGCTTCCTTCTCCACCTCTCGCCGGTCCGCCTCGACCGCCTCGGCTTCTCGGCAGCTGGGCTGCTTCTCTCCTCCCCTCCGACTTTTTGCCCCCGCTCCCCCCTTTCTCCTCCGCCCCCCGCTCGGCGGCCTCTGCCCCTGGAAATGAAATCGCCCCTCACCGGGATCCACGCGTCCGCCGCTGCCCCCTCATTGGTCCCCAAACCAGTCCGCCGGTCCAGCCTGAACCGGGAAAAGGGACTCCGGGAGGGGAAACGGAAGGTGGGCACAGTCCTGGGACACTGCTGAGCTTGAGAAGCCTTTGGCAGAGGAGGTGGCGCTGGCACGGAGTCCTCGCCCCCTCTCCTCCCTCCTGCTCGCGAGGCCCGCGCCCTCCAGGACTCCGGCAGGAGTGGATGGCAAAGGGCGCTTGGCCCGGACTGTCCTTTGCTCCGGCGTGGGTGCTGGATGGAGACTTTGCGCTGAAATAATGGCTTTTTCATTCGACAGCTTTGCTGTACCGCGGGCCCTACTGTAAAATTTACTTTCAGCGTCTTTTTCTTGAAGGGAGACGGGGGAGGGGGGCAGCTGGATGAGGCATGTGGCAAGTCAGCCGTAGTGACTGCCTCTTTCCTTCCTTACTTCCTAAATGAAATCAGGGAGAGTGGAAGCATTTATGGTAACATTGGCTCAGGACCATCTCTCTTTTTGCCCTTTGGAAAGCTTTAAATGGTTTTGAAGAACTCCCTTTCCCAGGAGAGATGATTCGGAGAAGTTCACTCAGCAAAGCTATTGAGGGCCACTCTCTTGCTCTGGGGTGTGGCTCCTTGCCGGCTCTTGCCCCAGAGAAAAGTGTGAGGAAGCAAGTTCTGGTCCATCCATCCTCTTTGTTCCCTTGCCAGTTCCAAGGGAGCTAGAGTGGCGCCAGGATCCTGGGAAACTCAGTACATATCTGGATTAATGGCACTGGGGATGTGCAGCATGTGTGAGCCTGTCATTGAAAATACATCATCGATAATATATTTACTACATAGAGTAAAGATAATGTATTATATATTAATAGCCCATAATAATGTATTATTACATATGTTAATAATATATATTTAATACCTAGCAACCAGAAACGACCTGATTGTTTAAAAACTGGAGTTTTCTGGATGACTAGTGTAAAACTGTACACAGTGCCTATGCAGTGCATGGGCTGCTCTGTTGGCAGGAAAGAGGCAAACTGTAGGACTAGGAGGACATGGCCGTCCATCCTGTTCTGGACCTGTTTGGACAAGTACAGTAATTACTTGAGATGAGGACTCCCTTGAAGGCCAGCAGAAGACATTTCATATGCTTCTAATTTGATTTCCTACTGAGAAACTGAATTTCTCTCTCTCTGCTTTTTGACATCATCGGCCAAGAGTGTGTCCTGCAGTGTTGTAATTTGTTTATTGTAATTGATCATATATAAACTTAAAGTACATGTATAGAAAGTGGCTTCACAATTTTAAAAACACGCATTATCCTTCAGTAGAAAAATATAAAATCAGATGACATCATATGGCACTAAAAATACTTGAAAATATTGGGCTTAATTCATTCACATCTGGTTAAAATAAAAATACTGTTTTTTGGTTTCCTTTTTTTCTTTCTTTTTTTTTTTTTTGCCTAGTATAAACTCTGAGAAAAGCACATCTTGCTTCCATCCAGTAGATATGGATGGAAATTGGTGTCATCCTTGACATGGTCTGTAGAGAGCCTAGTTCCACTGCCATCCTGTTAAATATTTTGACATCCTTTTTTTTTTAAATCAGATTTTAATGTATCAAAGGAGTAATCTGTTGAATAAAAAATGGGCATCATCTTCCTACTGCCCTGAACACCTACCAGCTCTAACAGTGCACCAGGTATTAATGGTTCAAGAAGGGGACCGATTGTGTTGCATGTACAGAAAATGGGTTGTCCCAGGGGAAAAAAAAATTCTCTGTTGTGTAGCCCAAGGAAAAGCATGCCATAGTGTAAAAGGGCTGTCTCTGAGATGTTGTTTCAGACAGTTTCCCCTGTTTGTTTGTTTTTTTTTTTTTAAGATTTTATTTATTTATTTGAGAGAGAGCATGAGCGAGGAGAATGTCAGAGGGAGAAGCAGACTCCCCACGGAGCTGGGAGCCCGATGCGGGACTCGATCCCCGGACTCCGGGACCTGAGCCGAAGGCAGTCATCCAACCAACTGAGCCACCCAGGCGTGCCTCCCCTGTTTTTTAATAGTTCTTTTCTCATGGTTTATTCTCTAACATGTTTTTGATTACATGTTTACCATTGTTTTCATATGATTATTTTTACACTGTGATTTAAACCTACACTTCTATATACTTTCCTAGTCTATGAGTTTGCTCTTGCTTGGATCATTTGTTGGTTTGCTTTTCCTGTGCAATCTGGTGTTAAACTCGAAACCACAAATTGATATACAAAGTGTGGAAGGAGTGAGGTAGTTGGGTTGGAAGAGACCTGCTAGATTTTAAATTGGATGGCAAGAAAGCCAGCTTCCTCAGCATCATGTTGACCTGTTATCAAGTTCATGAACTACTCTGCCTAGTCAGTTAGCTGCTTATTACCAATTACCAATCAGTCTCTGATACTCAGTTTTCTAATCGAGGAGCTGCCTCGGTAGGCTAGTTAGTACCAGTGGAATGGCTCAGCACCCGCAGCCACTGGACCATTTACCCCTTTCAAGAATATTCCCCACCCGTGCCTACCACTGCACGGGATGTCCACCTTTAACAGCAGTTTGCGTATTTCTGCTTCATACCCATTTGTTAAAAAAGAGAGAGAGAGAGAGAGAGAAAGATTTATTTATTAGAGAGAAAGGGAGAGCAGTGTGTGTGCAGGGGGAGAGGCAGAGGGAGACAAGCACTGTCCCCACTGAGTGAACCCCCCCCACACACACACACATCAGTGCTCCATCCCAGGACCCAGAGATCAGGACCTAAGCCAAAATCAAGAGTCTGACGCTTAACCGACTGAGCCACCCAAGCACCCCTCATGTCCATTTCTTATCCCCTACTATTCAACTGTCAGTTCCCATCAAGATACCAGGGAGTTCATATTACTCATATTTGGATCTTCAACACTGAGTACTTTTTTATACTCAAGAGTTAGCTACTGAGAATAATTAGTACAAAACTCCATTTCACTGTATATCATCTGCCAAAGAGCTGACATCTAATTGTTCATTCAATTATTACAATTAAACATCTGCCTCTATCCTTTTACTCAGTTCCCATAATATATCTTTATTGTGTGACAAACACTGGATAAACCTGCTATAACACTGGCACTGATCAAGCCGAAAACCACTCTCTTTTTTTCCCTATTTTTTAAATGTAGATTTTTCTTTAATAAAACATCTCTATATTAAAGACTCAGATTTTTTTTATTCTCGTGGTACACCTGGGTCATTGAGGGAAGATATGTTTGAAGTCCTTCCTGATTTCTCGTTGAGAACTATAGTTTGGTTGGGACAGACTAGTATTTTATCCTGGAGTCACATTTGTTTCATTTGCTTGTACAAATGTATGTAAGTAATTACAAGGTATTTATATTGAGAATCAGACCATACTTTTGCATAAATGTGATTGTATCAGTCAGGATGGGTTAGGTTACCCTGTGGTAACAATCATGCAACAATTCAAAACTTTCATAGATTAATACAAATGTATTTCTTGCTCTCGCTAGATGTCAAGTTCAGGTCAGCTGCACCTCTGCTTCAGGTCTTTTTGATTTTAAGGCTCAGCCAAATGGAGCAGCTTGCTAACAGCAAGATTGCTCATCACTCCATGAAGGAAAGAGAACTAAGAAGGGTCTTTAACCAGGAATTTGATGCTGCGGCTTAGAAGCTAGACCTGTCACTGCTGCTCACAGCTCATTGGCGGGAACAAGTCATGTGGCTCCACCACTCAGAGACCAAGGAGGAGGGGCTCCTGGTTGGCTCAGTTGGTTAAGCTGAACTTCATGACCTTGATCATGACCTTCGGCTGGGTTCATGATCCCGGGGTCCAGGGATCCAGCCCCATGTCAGGGAGCCTTCTTCTCCCTCTCCCTCTGCCTGCTGCTCCCCCTTGTGCGCTCTCTGTCAAATAAATAAAATCTTAATCAAACAAGAGAACAAGGACGGGCATCGTACAACATACCCAGAATATTTGGTAAATAATAAGATGGGGAAATGTGAACATTTTACATTTCACCGTAGATAAAACAGGAGAAAATTCCCTGTATATTTTACCTGAAAGCCCTAGAGTTTAAGTAGGGGAATAGATGTCGAACCCAAGTATAAATGCTATAGCAAGTTTTACTTTCTGAAAAAAAATTGCCCAAACCATGTAAAGAAACGTGACTGAGAAGAAATGATGAGGAGTTCATTTTTGAACAGTTTTGAGTTTCACAGAGAAAGGGATGGTTATAGGACATACTCTCTTGGTTCTCCCCACCCCCTTTCTCTGATACACCCCCTGCCCCCTCCTCTTCCACCTACCCTTTAGACAGTGCTCCTCTCTGCTGTACCCGTGTGATTTCCCCTGCCTACACTGAGTGTGACTAGGAATTGGCCACTCCTCACATGACAAGTTTTCTACGGTTATTTCTTCACTTTCCAGTACTTTTTCCCCCTTTAGGATGTCTTTTCTCTCTTAGCTTTTTGCTTCATCTTAGACTTCTAATAAAGTTAGAATTGGGAGGGAGATGAAATTCAAGTCCCGCAGCTTAGCTGCTTATAATAGAGCAGCTTTAATAAAAGATTTGGTATAGAAGGAAGTATATGGATTGTTAACCTGATTCAGTGAGATTATCCTGGGATTTCGATTAATCCCATTACTACGCTTTTACCTATTCTCATAGATCATTGGAAGTTCGTTGTTGGTATTTTTATATGGAAACCATTAAATCGTGTGCAAAAACATGATCAGGTGAAGGAACATCTTGACATATGGTTCTGAGGCAGTCTGGTGCAAAATACAAAGATTCTACCAGGGGCAAAGGAGTTTTGGTTTTGTTTTGTTTTGTTTGTTTGTTTGTTTTTGTTAATCAACTGATCTGGGGCCACTGTCTTTCCTCGGGGCTCCTCTTCCATAGTGAGTTACTAGCAGAGAACACAGTGACTTTGTAAAGCTGTTGAAATACCTAGAGGAACTCTGGATCCAAACTCTATTCAGGCAGGCAGTATGAAAGTTTCATGACTGGATTTAACTAGACTTACTTAAACCTAATGGCCAGATTTTTGCAGGTTAGTTCTTTCTTCCACCTGAGGTTGACTTGGGCTCACCACTTCCCCTGTGCCTGGGGGGTGGGGGGGGGCAGGAGGGAGAAACTCTCTGCCCATTCTTCTAGGCTTCATCCATAAATCCTCAGTTTTGATTTAAAAGGGGCGCCTGGGAGGCTCAGATACTAAGTGTCTGCCTTCAGCGCAGGTCATGATCCCAGGGTCCTGCTTCTCCCTCTCCCACTCCCCTTGTCTCTGTTCCCTCTCTCACTGTCTCTCTCTCTCTGTCAAATAAATGAACAATTTTTTTTTTTTTTTTTTTTTAAAGAAGTGGTACTTCTTCAGCAAACTGCCCAAAGGATGGGTCTCTTTTCCCAGAGATCCTCCTCAAATCATTTTTATTAACAGGTCATCTTTTCCCCCTATACTTTTTATGGAAAGCCTTTTCCCTCTCAGGGTGGCTTGTTGCCTTCAGATCCATAGAAGCAGACTCCCCCTGGGTTATAGCCCATCTCCTTATCTGTCTACTGACGCCGCCAGTCTGAATCAGGCTGCCATTGATAATGGGGAAATGTGTCTGAGCCTTGTGCTCCCAGAAACCAGCAACGGATGTCCCCACCTTTTTGTGTTCCGGGAAATGGTTTACCCCAAAGAGTCACTTCCCCATATGATTGATAAAACTCATGGTCCACTCTCTCTCCTGACTCCGTAAGATTCACAGGTGTTTGGCTCCCTTGTTTACCTATGACAAGGCCAAGCACAGACTTTTCTTTTTCTGCCTGAACGTGTTGACAAGGCTGGACACAGACCCTCCAACTTCCCTTTCTTTGTCTCATGAATGAATAGCTGAGATTAAACTGTTTGTCCCTCTGAAACTTGCTAGACACAGAAAAAACACTTCCTGTTCAGCTAACTGACCTAGACTTCCCTTGATTGCAAAACAATCCCAACTGTAAGTCACCCCACCTGCGACTCGTCTCTCCCTCCCTATAAAAGTCCAACACAAAATCCCGCTGCAGAAACACTCTGATACTCAGATTTAGGGTGCTCAGGCTATCGTAAGAACTGGAATAAAATCAATCTTACTTGCCTGTGTTTGGCTTTGATACCACCTCTTCCCCTTTGGATTCTGGTGCCTTTTTGTCTTCATGAATAGCTACCGTGGTCACTGCCATGAATTGAGGCCAAGGACCTGTTATTTAACCATAATACGGTTATCTTTAAGCAAACGTTTACATCCAACAATTTTGTCTGCAAGGGAAATTCCTAATGCTCTACAACAATAACTGAGCAGTGTTTTAAATCCTTCAAATTGCACACGTCTCATTATTCAACTTTTCCACAGGTTTCTTTTTTCTGTTGGTGACTTGAATAGCCCTCCTACATCAGAGCATCCAACTGTATAGTTAGGGATAAATGAAAATGCTGTAAGTTGCCAAACAGTCAGCAAACTCGCTTTCATAATATGACACGTGTACATAACAATATCTTAGTTATTAAGTACTCAGTCCAATTTTCTATGCTCTACCACGGGATTAATCTATTCCATCTATTTCTATTTCTATTTCTTATATCCATTCTAATCTATTTCCAGAGCTTCCACATTAGTAATTGGCTTACTGGGTTACACTACTTTCCAACATGGGCCAAGAAGAGGGAGAAATAATTTCTAAGACACAGGCGTAGGATGGGTGCTTTCAACAGTTGGAATAGTCCACAGATTAAAGATCTCCTAAGAAAGGGAGGAGGAGGGGCACTTGGGTGGCTCAGTGGGTTAAGCCTCTGCCTTGGGCTCAGGTCATGGTCCCAGGGTCCTGGGATCGAGTCCTACATCAGGCTCCTTGCTCAGCAGGGAGCCTGCTTCCCTTTCTCTCTCTCTGTCTGCCTGCTGCTCTGCCTACTTGTGATCTCTCTGTCAAATGAATAAATAAAATCTTTATTTTAAAAAAAAAAGGGAGGAGGAGAAGTGGGGAGGAGAGAGGGAGGAGAAAGAGAGAAGGATGTTCATTTAAGAATGAAACACCATGACCAGGAGGTCTTTTGAAATTCCGTAATTATGCAGTCTTCGTCCTCAAGGGCACTTGTGGACATTAAGAGATATCACACGTGTGTGTAAACACCGATTAAATCTTGCACTGGAGGTTCTGGTATTTGAAATGAATTTGATTAGATAGTTATAAAAAGGAATGCAGGTCAGCAAGCATGGTTAAATGACCTGAAGAGGCGTGCAGGTCAGCTTCTGAACACCACACCACGTTCCCAGGGACCTGTCCCAGATGCAGAATAGGAGCCTGATGAAAACGCGTTCCACTGATTACTTACCTACTGTGACCACACTGTGCATTTAATTACGATTGGTCCTCTGGGCAGTAACGCAGTCTCTCTTCCTCATTTTGATAATCATTTCACTATAGCACCTAATCTGTGCTATGACTGTTACTGTTCTATGTATCCGCCTGGATTCAAAGTTTCTGTTGTCTTTATAAGGAATTCACCTTTTTTCTTACCTAGTCTACCTAGAGACCAAACTCATGCATTTGGAGATGACTGGATCTGTCTACGGTTGATGCTTATCCCTCTGAAGGGCAACAAAAGGATTTAGATGTCATGGAGACTAAAGCTATAATGGACTATTTTTTGGCTTTTTCTCTAAGTAGCTTCTGGTAGGTTAACAGAACAGAAACTTCTTCCCCTTGGATAAGCCATGCAAAGACATTAGAACTGGTCACCTCTAAGTTGTAGAAGAAAGCCATCAATGAATGAATGCCATAAGTAATACCCTCTGTTCCAAACCAGAATAAATCCTATGTCCAAACAGCTTTTGGGAAGAAAAATTGAAAAACAAAGTAAGGTTTTTAGTCTTCTTAGATATAACTCTGTTGTGAGTTTTGCTTCTTTTCCTCTAAATTTATAGCTTCCGGTTTCCAAGTCCTCAGCCTGGGGACATATGGTCCTCTTTAGAAGAAAATAAGGAGGGAAAAGCTAAATTCATATTGAACTAGATGAGGACAACTGATGGCCGA
Organism: Mellivora capensis; assembly: GCA_004024625.1. NCBI lineage: Eukaryota > Metazoa > Chordata > Mammalia > Carnivora > Mustelidae > Mellivora > Mellivora capensis. The sequence continues at coordinate 30,043 of PISX010004522.1, read as the reverse complement.
TGAAAAATGTTCCTTGTAAAATATGGGAAATGTTTTAAAGGCAGCTTATGGGAAGAATAGAGAAAGATGTAATTGTGGATAGAATAAATGTTTTTCAGTTTAAAGTCCAGAGCAGGGGCGCCTGGGTGGCTCAGTGGGTTAAAGCCTCTGCTTTCGGCTCAGGTCATGATCCCAGGGTCCTGGGGACGAGCCCCACGTCGGGCTCTCTGCTCCGTGGAGAGCCTGCCTCCTCCTCTTTCTCCCTGCCTGCCTCTCTTGCCTACTTGTAATCTCTGTCTGTCAAATAAATAAATAAAATCTTAAAAAAAAAAAAAAGTCCAGAGCAACCCTGTAATGTAGAGGGTAAGCACACTGCTCTGGGTGTTAGACTCTTCAGGTTTAAATCTCAGATTCGTCTCATACCATCCTCAGAGCTAGTTAACGTGCCTGGGTCCTAGTTTCCATCCTCAGAGCTGGTTAAGGTGCCTGGGTCCTAGTTTCCAGGACTACAAAATGGGATGCTAATAGTGCCTATTTCACCTGATTGTTATGATAATTGATTAAGCCAATATTCCAAGAGCACTTAAAAGCTGAACACACTAAGGATATGAATAAGTATTTGTCCAAAGAATGAACTCTAGAAAGCCAACAGCACCCAGGTGAATTCCCTGGCAATATGGGTTCTGAAGCCCAGGGCTATGCCAGCTGGCTGTGAGGTTCACTATTTCTCTACCTGTGTCCCGGCATTAAATAGCACTGGTGCTCTTTGCTCCATAAACAGAAGAGAAGTACATCTTAGATTCCCCTGCAGTATGTGTATGGTTATCCATGACCTTACTTTTATCACTGAGATGATTATAATTGTATATATATAATACATGCTAGATATTATACATAAGTTATAATATATATAAATATATTACAATTAATATGTATTATAATATAATATATATATAATACATAATAAGTGATTATTATAATCACTGAGATGACATGAACTGTGGGAAACCTTTCAGTTTGGGTTCAAGTGTCATCACTGGTGCTCTTGACAATCGAAGATTTGTAGAAATGCGGATCCTCTAATGTGGTGTTTAACTTTGGCTTCTAAATGGCATTTAACATTTTCCGCAGACTTCCCCTGGTGGTTTGAGGCACAGTGCAGGAACAGATGAAGAGGAAATGTTTTGAAAAATGAAACAGCTTTCGTCGGAGAAGCATTGTCAGTATCTCTAATTCTAGGGATGACGGTATGATTTGGATGGGCTTACCATTAATGTGATAGAAACGGTTCTTGGAAAAATACAAGGTAAATTGTTACGCATTTATCCAGCGAAGTAATATTTTCGAGCACCTGCTGTGCGCTGGGCATTGTGTTAGTCGTTTAGGCTATACTGGGGTGGATAGAGTCCACAGACCAGATTGCCCTTACAGAGATAGTCAATAAACAAGTATATTTCAGCGTTGCTAAGAGCTATGAAGGCAGAAAACAAACTATTGTGGCAATAAATAAATAAATAAATAAAAGATCGAGGGGCGCCTGGGTGTCTTAGTTGGTTAAGCATCTGCCTTTGGCTCAGGTCATGATCTCAGGGTCCTGGGATGAAGTCCTGTATCGGGCTCCTTGCTTGGTGGAGAGTCTGCTTCTCCCTCTGCCCCTTCTCCCCTCATGCTCTCTCTCAAATAAATAAAATCTTTTTTTTTAAGATTTTATTTATTTGACAGAGAGAGAGATCACAAGCAGGCAGAGAGGTAGGCAGAGAGAGAAGAGGAAGCAGGTTCCCTGCTGAGCAGAGAGCACAGCTGAGCAGAGAGCTTAACCCAACCCACTGAGCCACCCGGGTACCCCATATCTTTACCCCAAATCTTTAAAAAAAAAAGGATATAATATAATACTGGGTGGTCAGAGAAGACCTCTGAGATTTGAAGAATGAGAAGAAGCCAACCCTGTGAACAGTGAGAGGAGAGTCCCAGGCCGAGGAACCAGCTGGGACTGCTGGGTACGCATCCACCAACCACTAAGAAGCCTAAAGAACATTTAGAGTAGGTCCCAAATAATTAAGTGATTTAAGAAGGGTCATATCCATCCACCTCTTGGACTGACACCACACGCATACAAAAACAGTCAACAACACCATGAACTGTACATCAGGAAACACATGTGGACATGCTGACCCATTGAAAGTGCTTGCAAAGCATCTGTGAGAACAGTATCACTGCATGGCTCATCCCCAGAGAGCGAGTCTTCAGAGGAAGTAGAAAGTTCTCGGCATCCCCTGTAGTGTAGAGATCAATCATTGTTACTGAACATGTGTAGACGAGGTGGAAAGACGATGAATTGTTCCAAAACCTTGGACGATTGGAGACTGGAACACAAAGCACTTTCCAGAGCAAGTCGGGTAGCAGGAAATCACACAGGGGATGAAAAGGTCTATGAGGATCATAAATAATGAGGGACATACATCAAAAAATGTTTGATATCTAATGTGGAAATTAAGAATTGTGACTTCGAAATTTGGAGTGCGTTTCCTCCGCTCGAACTTTCCACATTTTTCTCACATCTGTCATGACCTTGGCAACGGCTTTACTAAACTAGACTGACTAGGGGGAAAAGAACTTGGAATCTTGATTCAGAATCAAGGAAATGAACATTTTTGAAAAAACACAATTCTATTGTTCACAGCATCCTGAACTCCCCAAAACTAGGTAGTATTATATAAAAAGCATAACAAGTCCACAGCAAATACTTCAAGCATAGCCTACAGGGTCCTTCTAGGTCCATGTTGTTTTTCAACACAGTAAGCACTAGCCAGAGGTAGTAATAAGCGCTTGAGCTAAGGCTAGTCCAAATTGAGGGACGCTGTAAATATAACATACACATCAGATTTCAAGGTCTTAGTACAGAAAAGAGAATGGAAAAACATCCCACTAATAACTGTATAATGTTTGGATATATCGGATTAAATCGGATCATTTATATATATATATACATACATATATGTATATATATATATATATATATATATATATAAAATTGGATTAAATAAAATACTGAAATTTAATTTCACCATTGATCTTTTTAGTCCCCATACTTCAACTCTTCAACTCACACATTCCGCTTACATTGTATTGCTCTTGGATGGCTCTGTTCTAAGGAACAGACTTCACCATACCTGCTCCCTAAGCATCCATCTGAAAGCATTCTGTCAAAATGGATGGCAGTGTTGTTGGAGGGAAAACAGTTGGCTAGCCAGCTTTAGGTTTAGGTGGAAGGTAACAGGTGGGTATGACAGTTACACGGCATTGGAAAAACGGGTGTATGGTAGGAAACTCAACAGTAAGCGTTGGAGGAAATTACTGAGGTGCTCTGAAGATACTTCCAAAGAAGGAAACCATGAGTGGAAAAAAACAAAACAAAATAAAACCAAACACTATTTTATCCTTGTGCCCAGTGACTGAGGGTCCTTCGGATTGTTTCGTTTTTTTGATTTTTTTTTTCAAGACTCTTTGTTTATTTGAGAGGGAGAGAAAGAGAGAGAATGAGCAGGGGGAGGGGCAGAGGGAGAAGCAGACTCCCTGCTAAGGAGGGAGCCTGATGTGGGATGGGATCCCAGGACCCTGGGATCATGACCTGAGCCAAAGGCAGAGGCTTAACCAACTCAGTCACCCAGGTGCTCCACTTCTGCTTTTTTTTTTTAAACAAAGGAGCATGCATGATTCTCCAACCTGTAGCCCCTCCTTTTCCCTCCCTCCAAAGCAACAACTAAGCAAGCAGAAAATAAGCCGTTGCAGTCGGTGAGCTAAGGCATCCTGTGTATATTCTGAAAATTTCATGGCAACAGCCCCACTCCATGTAGACTATGCAACGGATGTTGATGATGCTTAGCATGAGCTAAGGACAGAGGAAAAACCTATCATATCTTCACAGTTGGCTGGAGGAAAAAATCTCCCTTGAAAAGATCCGTGTAAATGCACACCATTAGCAGACTAGCTAATATGTCAACCTTCAAAGTGACCAGACTGTACATTCACTGTTTTACTAATCCTCTGGCTTCCCCTGTTTTGAAATGTTTCTAGAGAAATCCATTTTGGAATATTTTGCCCTTGGCTTTAACGCTTGGCAGACGGGTTCACTGTCCTCTGCTCTTCCTTGTGTTGGTCCTAAAGCTGTCTGTTTGTCACCTCTAGTATCTGGAACACCTGCTTTTTTTTAAAGGACTCCTGGCTCAGGGAAAACAACACGAGTTCTTTTTATGCAAAACTCGCCAGCTCAAGACTTTTAAAATGCCTCTCAGAAACAAAGTATTTTCTTCTCCCATAATCAAATAGGAAATCTTAAAAATCAGAATTTTTCATTTTACTGGAATTTCCTTTTGAGATAAATCACTAGAAGGCAAGTGACAGGACAGTTGGGCAAGACAGAGAAAGAGCCTTTTGCTCGAAATAGGGTACACAGGGAAGAGAATCACAGGCAATCATGTCTTCCAATCCGGTGAGACAGTTGTAAAGAACTTACAGAAGCCTAAGGAGGGAAAAGTTCCAAGAATTCATGAAGATCAAGAAGATGAGAGAGGCTCTGTTACTTCTTCATATGGAACGTGAGGCGTTTTAATATCCCATGTTTAGTGTATATCTGTAGTTTTAGCCTACCTAGCAGACCTTCTCCCTTCTGGTAAGAGCTATTATCTTTTTCTTCTGGGGAAGAAAAGGGGAAACTCAGCCTTCCTCAGTTGACAGATTTGTTTATCCCCTGACCTGCCTCCCTCCCCGTCAGGATGAGCACATGGCCGAGACTAGCCCATCAGAGTCTCTCACTCTAGTGGCCCTAGAGATTGTGCAGGGAGGGGGGATTGGTTGAGTGACTGAGAGAGGGGCATTCTCCCTTGCTTTGTTGGGTTGTTAGTTCTTGGAGTGAAATGAGTCTAAGGAAGTCATGTTGGCCATTTCTGCTCCCCCACCCCCACACACACACACATCAAGAGCCTAATGGAGAACAGAGCCGACAGAGAAAAAGGTAGTACTGAGAGAGGTAAAAAGAAAGAAAACATTGTTGAAAAAATGTAAGTCCCTGGATTTCTTATCCACATGATCCCCAAATTCCCAGTCTGCTTTCCTTTTCAGCGTAAGCTCATTTAGCTGGGTTTCTGTCACTTGTCATCAAAAGACTTATAACTGGTAGATTATGTTAAAGAGCAAATAAAAACTGTAAAAAAGAGAGAGAGAAAGAAAGCAAAAAAGTAACACAGGCCTCCCAAAGTAGAGGAGGAAAGAGGAAAAGTGGAAATGATTACATAATTTCTCCTTCCTTCTCTCAATGTGTTAGCATAAATTACACACACGTACTCTGAAATTCTAAAGAGACTATCAAACTTAACTTACCCACTGGAATTGAACACAGACTAAATCATCACAATGAAATGGACTATTCTTGGCATACAAGGTGCTCTGCAGGCAAAAGTGCACATTTTTGAAACATATCTCTTAGCTCTTTCCATATTGCTTTTCTGCTTCACCATTTCCCCCTTCTTAAAGAAAAAAATGGACTATTAAAAAAAATCAATCAACTACTATCTGCTCATTTAAAAAAAATATGCAAGTAGTAAAGAAGTCAACTCATTAGAAAATAAAAATCCAAACCTTACTTTTCCAACCTACTCTTCAAGTGTGTGTTTGAGTGTACTCTTCCGGATCCTTCTCCTTGTGTGTATCCAAAAATATCTTGTTTGCTTTTAACATAAAATCAAACCAAAGTTGGCACCTTGTTTACCCACCTAATTTTTTAACAATTAAAAGCATCTTATGGACATCTTTTCATGTAGAATATATAGGTCCACCTCATTTTCTGTAGTACCTAATATTTCAGTGTATCAATGGACGTTCAGTCTGTCTAGATTTTTTGCTTGCTTTTGCTTTTACTATTAGATCTAGTGATAAAACAAACAACCTTCCATATATTCTTATACTCTTCCCCCTTTTAAAATTATGATTTTATTGTTGTTTTTTTATTTTATCGTTTTTTAAATTTTTTGTTTTCTTATTTATGGATTGTTTTTGGTTTTTATTTTATTTTTTACTATTTTATTATTGTTTACTTCTTGTTTTATTATGATTTATTATGTTTATTATTGTTACAACAGTTTCCTACTCATGAACTATGAGCTAGTGATCAGAACAAGGGCCAATTAAAATCTTCGTCTTGCACCCACCCTTGTACATGCACATACACTGGGTCTCACAACACAGGCAGCAGTGAGGCACGGTTTGAAGAGTGACACGAAGAGGAACATGAATATAAGTGATCTGGCCCAGGATGGGTGACGTCTACGCCCACCAACCACACATGCATAGCTGCCTTCCCTAGGGTTACAGATGTTGGCAGTTGACTGACCTCCTGACCTACAGATGTTGGCAGTTGACTGACCTCCTGACCTACAGATGTTGGCAGTTGACTGACCTCCTGACCTACAGATGTTGGCAGTTGACTGACCTCCTGACCTACACGTCTGCCATTTTTGTTGTCGGCTTCTGTCAGTTACCACCCAAGACAGTGAAACAGCTCTTCACCTTCAGGCAGGTGTCTGTTGTCCATTTGTCTCGATCAAGAGGCTTACGAGCACCTCGAATTCTGGATTCCGGGGGGCTGTTTGAGCCCAGGCAGCGCTGACAGTATCGTTGCTACTCTTTAATCAGCCCAGTGGACAGTGTCCGTTTATTTTACCTTCTGCCTTGAATTCCTTTCCAAGGAAACTTCTGGAGCTTTAAAAATAGTTTAGACCTTTCTTTTTGCTTTTGTGTCGTTATTAAACCTGCAGACAATATCAGCCTTTTTTTTTTTTTTTTTTTGGTAGGGGGGTTGGTTTATGATACTTCAGGTGAATGAAGCCTGACTCAATGACCTGTAATATTTTCCTCTACCTTCTCCAGGCAGGAGAAGTTGAAAAAGCAATCCCTTCTTGGGGTGGTTTATCACCTGGCTTAATTTTCTTTGTGCTGGCATTTTTATGCCTGAAGCCAGGAGGTAAAATGTGTGCTGACAGATGTGTATGGCTTGTTCTCAGATAACCTGAGTAGTCCAGGATGTGCTGGTACCTGGCCTGGGGCCCCGGGGAGGCAGTAGGGCCCACATTCACTTGTTTTCTTTTCTTCAGTTCTACCCAAAGTAAGAAAATAACATGAGACAATTGTCTAGTGAAATCTCCAATGGTAGCCTGTTATTTGGCCGATGAACACCGGCCAGTAAAAACAGCAAGCCTTGCCTCTTTGCTAACAAGGAAGACGAACTCCCGATGGCAGCTTCCTGTCCAACACTGAAATGTGGAATGGTGCTTGGGGTGCAGGTCAACCAGACTTCCAGGCTATTCTTTTGTTTTCCAATGGCAGTCATCAGTGGGTCATAAGTGGCTGCCATTGAGGCAGGCCCTTCCTCCCGCAAGGCCAGTACTTGACTGCAAAATTGTGGGGTAGACAAAGCTTAGGTCGACCACCTCATTTCACTTTTCAACTGCCTTCTCTCTCTCAAAATAGTCCCTCACTTCCCTCGCCTCTGGAAATCCACCATGTTGACCCCCCAGGACCACAATTTATGCTTAGATATGGACTGTGTACCACGTCCCAGACTCTTCTGTCTCCAGTCAACACATGCCACCAAAACCTACTTGTCTTTTGTCCCACTCCAATCTGGGTCCTCATGGGATCTGGAGTAAAGCTGATAAAGTTATTTTTTTTAAGATTTTATTTATTTATTTGACAGACAGAGATCACAAGTAGGCAGAGAGGCAGGCAGAGAGAGAGGGGAAAGCAGGCTCCCTCCCGTGCAGACAGCCCGATGCGGGGCTCGATCCCAGGACTCTGGGATCATGACCTGAGCCGAAGGCAGAGGCTTTAACCCACTGATCCACCCAGGCGTACCACTGATAAAGTTATTTAAGGGAAGGCTGCTAGTGGGTCCATTTCTTGGATTATGTGTACAGGTAACAGGCTCCTCATAAATCTGGATAGAATCCCCTTTGTGCAAAAGAAATGCCTATTACGGTGAGGCCTGCAGGCACTTCCATGGGGGGAGGGGTTCAGTGGTATTCAGGGACAGAGTTGCTTTCAGAAAGTCCTTAAAGTACATTAAGAGGCAGCTCCCTACCACACTGACCTAGCCCGGCTCTCTGCCAGTGCCTTTGTGACAGGAAGCTTCATGGAATATCTTAACAGAGCCACAACTATAACACAGCCGTCAAGACGCTCCTACTCACAGCAGGCGAAGAGAGCTCTGCCAGGGAACATTCCCCTACACAAGGCAGCCTCTTGACATTGCAGGAGAGAGGTAGTGAAAGATCGTGTTGTTTCAAACGTGTGGATTTTACTAATGACTTTTCTCCCACTTACCTCTCATCGCCGCCGGGGCTAACCGGCCCTTGTCTTTTAGAAGGCACCTGAGTTTCTAGGTGTGCTATCTGCTTCTGTTGAACCTCATGTAAATGCCTACCACCTTGTGTTCAGCAAGGGAGCTCGAAACAAACAAATCAACCAACCCCCCAAAATACCCACCACATGTGGAGTCAAACTGGGGTGAAGAAGACAGCATTGTTCCAACTGAATAAAACATGCAGCAATAGCTTTTGTTTTTTGTCTTTTCAATTCAATCCCATATTTTCTGATACCGTCAGATTCCCTGTTTTATATCGTGGTCTTTTTTTTTCTTTAAACAGTTTGCAGATGGCCTCAGACATACCGTGGTTTGACTTCACGACTTTTCTATCTTACAGTGCAAGAGCAATACGCATTCAGTAGAAATGGTAGTTTGAGTTTTGCTCTTTCCCTGGGCTAGTGATGTACAGCATGATACCCTGTCACGCTGGGCAGCCACCGCTCCCAGTCACGAAGGGAGACAACCAACACACCTAGAGCCATTCCGTCACCAGGCAATCACTCTGCTTTTCATTTTCAGTACAGTATTCGATCAATCTCATGAAATATTCAGCAGTTGGTGATAAAATATGCTTTGTGTGAGACAATTTTGTCCAGCTGTAGGCTACTGTAAGGGTTCTGGGCACATTTCTGGGAAGCTACACTAAGCTTCAATAGTAAGTATTAAATGTATATTCGACTCACGGTATTTTCAATTAATGATGGGTTTATTGGGATGAGACCCCATCACAAGCCAAGGAGGATCTGTAGACTCTTTGTAGGATTTCAATCTTATTTTCCAAGCAGCAACTGAAAATGCAGTATGCGCATAAAAATTAAAAAATCACAGAAGTGATTTTTGATTAGGATCCTAGGGAAGAAAATTCAATCTAAGGTTCTTTGGAAAAAGTTGATCTGTTTGTATTTCTTAAATATAAGTAAAAATTCACCTCATAGACTGTAGTATTTCCTCCAAAGATATCCTTAAAGTCAATTGATTATTCACTTGTTAATCCTTTTAGTTCCATTAGGTCCTCTTATAAAGTAGTTTGAAATAGATGACTGATGTTCCATTAACAAGGAGAGATTTTCCTGGCTACTTAGCTATTTTGGACATGGTTACATCTAAACACAGAATTTTCTAATTTTTCCATAGGTGAAGGCCTTTGTTCGACTTACATAGGTTTGCACAACATAAAGGAAATTTATAGGCACGGCAATAGTTTTAATATTCAACAATATAGCTTTTTAAGGATAAAGAATAATTGAAGACTTAGATTAAAAAAAAAACTTAGATTTAGATTGCATTAAGCTCTCCTATACCAGTTATAAAATAAAATTTTATTTGCCTTTCCCTCAACTGAATATGTTCATGTTCAAGACAAGAACAACCCAGTAGGGGAAACCTTCCGCATCACAAGAAATTTAACAAAAATAAGATTGTGGTTATAAATCCCTAATCGGGAGATCTTAATGTTGGTGACGGGACGTTAGGAACCAGCTAATTGGCAATGGAAGGAAGACCTAGGGCAGGAGGGAGATTTTTAAATCAATAGAGTAAACAACTGGCTGTCACTGGGCAGATCAGAGAAACTTGTTTCTGAAAGCTGCATTTCCCCGTCGCTCTCAGTCTGCGGAAGGCGGAATTTATAATGTGAAGTGGCAAGCAGGGGATGAATCCAGGGATTTCAGTATGGGGCTTTGCCATAGTCCTAAATCATCCCCGTGGTCTCAGCTCAGGCTTCCCTCCTTTCGCTTCAAGCCATCTGGCAAGGCAATAAAAATACCTGTCATTTTAGCATTTTGAGGCAAAGGCTTAGGAGAAAGGCAGAATTTTTTTTCAAGAATTTTTTTCTCCCCCCAGTAAAATACCCTCATGGCCTGGTTCTGTTCAGTTATGAGAGTGGAACCCTTCCTCCTCCCCTTCCCTAGCCTAAAGGGTCTAAAAGGTTTGCTGCCCTGTGACGTAATTATTCTCTATTAGAACATTTTCCATAGACTTCTACCTTGCATTAATAGTACATTTGCAAGTTAAAAAAAAAGGGGGGGGGGTTTGTTGTTGTTGTTGTTTTTGAGCTTTGCAGCTGCTGCATTGCCCAGTGCCGGGAACACCAGTGACTCCTAGATGTGCTCTGGGAGATGTCATCCCCGTAGATTCCAAAGTGAGCAGTGTCCCCACGCTCTGTGCAGCAAGGTAGTCCTCGGGCTGTCTAGAATAAATGGCCTGAGAGAATATAAAAGGGGGTAGGCTGTCCCAGAGGCACAGGAATTCAGAGAAAGAGATAAACTGGGAAACAAATCCTTTTGGGAAATCTGTGAAAATAATGGGAAGAGGCACTGAGGGATTGACTGGGTATTGATCCAAGTTGTTAGGATATGAAAGAGAAGGGTGGCGCCTGAAGACTTGAGGACAACCCTGGGGCAGACATTTTGAATATGTCTCCACGTATTCCTCCCTGAGAATATGTCTCCTCCCTGTACTTCCTGTCAAAAGGGATCATGGATCTGTGATCCTCAGGGAACTTATTTCTAGAAGAGCCAATCCAGGGTAAAGAAACTCAGCCTGTGTGTCTAGAGGAACGGAAATCAAGAGGCGGTATAAGAAGAGTCATGAATGAATCTTGTTTTCCTCAAGTTCTTCCTTTTCATTAATCTAAGCATATCTCAAAGGCTAGACCATTGGTTCTCCCACTCAAAATACCCAAGTCTGCACATGGAATGTGCACATGGAAATATGCACATAATGGATTTTAATTAAATATTTACATTCTTAATAAAAGACAGAGAAATCAAGTGGAAAAAATCAGCCTAAGATCATTGGGTTTGGGTTTTACAAAGGAACATGCTTTTCTTCTTTCTTTCCAGTGTAATTTTTCAGAAACAGTCTAGGTTCTTGGTTCTTACACATAAAACCACCTAGGCCCTAAAAACAACATCATCAGAGAGAAAAATCATGGAACCATCACAGTGAAGATCTTGGTGTGAAGCTGACATGAGACATTCTGACCCCCTTTGCCCCACAGGCAGCCCCTCCCTACTGTAATTAAACAAAAAAATAAAAGAAAGAAAACAAGCCCTTTTTAAAAATCTCAGTTTAGGAGATTGAAATTAAGGTCCTCTGAGCTAATGTGTATCTGACTCAAAATATTTTGCATGTGAAACAGCCAAGTTAGAGAAAAACCCGTTCAGCTGCGGAACCATGTGACACATATAAAAGGGGGCAGTGGGGGGGGGGGCGTTGTTCATGGGGAGCCAAATGAGAAGCAGCTGGGGCTCCAGAGTTCCTCCTCATCCCAGACAGTCCAAAACCGGGAACTCAAGTGCCAGCTTGATGTGCATGCTGCAAGAGCTTATCTTTAAATAGTCTTTCTGTTAAATTCATCTTTCATCTATTAATAGGAATACCCCCTCCGACTCCAGCTCCCAGAACGCCAGAGGGGCCTCAATTTCAAAGGAAGAGTGAAGGATACTTACTCTCTTGTGCTTTGATGACGAGGCGCGAGGAGAGCACAGATCACCATGGAGAAGCACACACCCACGAAATGTGAAAATACCAGTCTGCCATCTTGGATCACCAGTGAGGCGGTTCAAAAACAAATATCCTTGACGCAGGCAAAGCACCTGGTGAAAGGACTTTACCGCGAGCCAAAATAGTTGGAAAATTCTATCCGGTCCCCCCCAGTACCAGGTTGTACATGGAAGACAAAGTGTGCTTTAGGCATAAGGAAAGCCTGCGGGTCCAAGAAAGGGGGAAGATATTTTAGCTATTGTCCCACCTAACTATTAAAAGGCGGTTACTGCAAGATGGATCTGCTGGTTTCTCACCTTCTGGGTTGTATAGTTTGAATGGTGGTCAAGAGGAGGACAGAGGACCCGGTGTCAGGTGTTCAAGGTGAAGTTCAAACAAGGAGTGCCTTTGTATCCCTGTTGCTATAATAGCATCACTGCAGCCTCATGTCACAGCAAACTCGTCAGGCTTCCTAAAATGCTGCGTCTGGCCTCGTTACCCCTCCAAGGGAGGATTTTTGCCTGTGTATGGACACAAGAGTCTTAGTCTCTTTGAGTTAGGATGGGCAGACACAAAGAACAACTTGGAAAATTTGCTGTTTACAAATTGTGCTCATTTGTGTCAGGAGTAGCCACCTTATCATCTGCCCCCATCCCCAACTCACAACCAGTACACGGCCATTGTTGCACTGGGTTGGTCTGTATTTCAGAAGAGGCTGGCCACGGAGAAACCACGCCTGCTGGGGGAATAAGGATGGTGTGACCTGACCATCGTGGGAGGTACTTACCCTAGGTTCGGGCCATGCCACTAAGTCTGCTGAGACCTCCAAGTGCCCAGCACAAAAGAGGTTAGAATGGCCCACCTGCTCAGAGGGTAGGCGCCTAGATGTTCAAGACCCAACCTGACCTGCAGCGGACCTCTTCCCACTTTCCAAAGGAATTGGGGTCCTGCATACATTCAAGAAGGTCTGAGTCACTCTGTGATTTGCAGATATATGCCTTGGGGTGAGGAAGCTGATAATGGCCCGCAGCTGCTGTCACCACCCTCAGATACCCGCTCACTCAGGGGTTGCTCTCTGCTCATCTCCTGGGGAATTCATGTTCTCCTCCACCTGCCAAATGATCTGAGTCCTGACGTTAGCCTACTGATGGTTGGCCTGGGTTCCGAGTCTACATGACCAAAACACATTTTGCACAGCCAAGTATTTCCATCACTACAAAAGAAACATATCTGCCAAAAACGACAAATTCACAATTCCAATCTGCTAACGCTTGTGAAAGACAAAGATAGCGAACAACCAGTTTTCTTGGGTTCCTTGGTCTCCTGTGTGAACTTTAATGTTTTTAATTACCTTTCAGTTCCTACTTGGACACCAGGGTAATTACAGATTTTAAGAAAAACCTACGTGCCAGGGTAAGAGTTACCGATCCAGACCCTGAGAACAACTGTCAGGCATCTTCGTGTGGAATGATTTGTCCAATGTGGAACCCTTCATAATCTGGAACCCATGCTTTAAAAGTTTGCACTCAAATAGTTATGCACCTTTTAAAATAATTGTAACTCCAGCTCTTGAGGGAAACACGGGCTTCCTATGTTTCTGCATTAAGTATTATCTACAGAAGAAAACTCTGATCTCATACTCATGATGTAATGTGTATCAGAAGCCAGTTTGTTCAGGTGAGTGAACTAGACCTTCACACGAGGAAGAAAACTCATATGGGCTCTCTTTGCCTGGGATGTGGTATTTGACATGACCACATTGCCTTACAAGTGATTGTTTTCTTTGGAGATTCTTCGTGTTGGGACTGATTGCTGGTGAAAATGTACAGCCATGTTTTATTCCGAGCAGTAAGAGTTTAGACATTTTGTTTATAAGGTTAACATGAAATCTACTCATCAGAGTTGAGGGTAAGCTCCATGGGGCAATGTAGTAATTAAACTTCTCTGTGAAGTTGTGGGTTCTCAGATGGCATGTCTCCCAAGAAGTTCAGTCCTGCAATCTTGTGATTACAAGAGTCGGCTTCAAACGGGGAGGTTTGTGTGCCTGTGTGTGTAAGCAAATGCCGCTTAAGCCTCCTATCTACATGGCTGTTTGAAATACAGCTCATCAGGCTAAATTAAAAACACTCTTTGCTGATCTGAATATTTTCCTTTTTTTGCAATGTGCTGATTGAAACAGGTCTGCCGTATGAATTCATAATATCTCTCTGGAATTAGAAAGTGGGAGGAGCAGGCCAGGGCAAGCGGGGCCTCTGTGTTTACATGGCAAAACTTTGCTTACAGGTTGTTCAGATTATGTCTCCCGTTAGTCAAATTAGAGATGGGGCAGAAGGAAGGCCAACTATTCTAACATTTACAAATTTTTTGAGTTCAAAATCTGAGGTTTCTAAAATTATCTTTATCAGATTTTCAAGAAATTGATAACTCAGTTATGTCTGGGACCTGACCAACCCCTACTCAGACTGCACATAACAGCACAATTGTAGGGCTCATTACATTTCATTTTGCTATTTTTTATTAAGATGAAAATAACTTTCTAGTTATTGGAAGCGGCTCCCTAGAATTTCAAGGAAATTTAAGATCAATTTTCCAATAGTTTATATGTGATACGATCACCTTTCTTTATGTCTTTTCCTTCCGTACTCCAACGCACTCACAAACACACACACACACGCGCGCAAATACACACACACACACACACACACACACCCCATATTTGGGGGATGTCCAGCTTCTGGGGGTGTCCAGATTTGGGGAACAGGGAAAAAGAACGTTTAAATTTGTGAGCAGACACTTTACGTGACATGAAGACTTTACTAAGCATCCAATACGAAAGTGCATGAATGAGCACCAGAAACGATGTCCCCAATTAATTAACAAAATGTGCAAATGAAAAAAATCTCAGCCCCTCCCTTAAACTCTTTAAAGGATTAATGGTACATAACATATGCACTTAAATTATCTACTACCTGAACTTCACCTGGTACAAAGAGCTAGAAAAAATGAAAGAAATTTACTTCTGGTAGATTCTCACACTGACTCGGTCAGTGATCTACTCCTTGTAACGCCCTCCAGCGATGAGCATGCGTTTCTCCTTTCTTGCGGACACCAGCCCAAAGTCGCCTGGTCCTGGAGTGTTGCTCTTCTTAAACCCTAGTCCCCCACCCCCACCCCCCACCCAGAATTCATGTTTGTATTTGATTTCCTATCTGACTGCTAAACTTTGTGTCCACTTTCTCTCTCTCTCTCTCTCTCTTTTTTAAAGATTTTATTTATTTATTTGAGAGAGAGAATGAGAGAGAGAGCATGAGAGGGGGAAAGTCAGAGAAGCAGACTCTCCGTGGAGCAGGGAGCCCGACGCCGGACTCGATCCCAGGACCCTGAGATTATGATCTAAGTCTAAGGCAGTTAGTTGCTTAACCAACTGAGCCACCCAGGCACCCTCCACTTTCTCTTATTTTATCTTTTTTCCTGGTGAAAATACTAAAATTATGTATTCATGTAGGTACTAGAGCTATCTGTGGTTCCTTAATTTCTGTAAATTTTATCTTACAAATAAGGAACTAGGTGCCAGTAAGAAACCCACCGAATTGCAGGGTAGTCACTGAGCTATCCCTGAGAATCCAAGCAAGTTTCAGTGACCAATATCAGAGATGGAATCAAATCTATCCCTTTATCAGCCCGGGTGGACTCAGCCTTTCTTGGCAATTCCAGATGGCCTTGACTCCTGCTGTTCTAAACCTTCACTCTCTGTTTCAACGTTGCCTCCTTAAAAATTCCACCAGACATCACTCTCTCCATAAAGCCTTCACCAGTTTCCCTGAGTTGGAAAGACTCATCTCTTCTGAACACTGACTGTCCTCTGCTTAAATGGCCTATATCTTAGGACATTTAAGACTTTCCATTTTATATTCTTGGTATTTCTTACCTCTCTACTCTCCTTCAGTGCCCAGCAAAATTCAATGCACATGCTTTATTCTCAGGAATTGTTAGTTGAATAAACGGACATAAAACTGAATACATTAATAGGTAACAGAATACACGAATGGCATGTTATTTGTACTGTCAAGATCCATACCTGATTGTGTGAAGAATAAACAGGAGCTTGTGGCTACAGCATCCAATCCTAGGGCTCAATTCCGAGACTGTGATCTCTTGTAATGATTTTCTTTGTATGGAAATGATGAGGTTTTCATTTCGCATTTTAGAATCACTCCAATTAACAAACAATCCCATGTTAATTATCTTAATGTTAATCAATGTGCCATCATCAGAGAAAAAAAAAAAACCTCATTAATAAGCCTGAGTAGTAATCACAGCAGAAACACTACTGACAGCCATCGTTTGGAGGAGATGAAGATAGAAATGCCACTTTGTTGACATCCCAGATGGAGAATCTGAGATTGTACTCACACCCAATAGACCTGTGGTTTCTCATCCACCACACTGCTCCATAGGAGATCTGGGGAGGGGAAGCCATATTCCACTTGTCTTGCAAAATCCCATAGGGAGAAGTTCATGTTTATAGTACATGTTATTAATATTATAAGCATTAGTCAATATTTGTAAAACAGATTAATAATTCCCCTTTGCCTCTCCATAGAATTATAATTTGATTTCCAGGTGTTTTTTTTATATTGGTGAAAAATGTATTAAATAATTAGAAAGTTGGGGCGACTCGGTGGCTCAGTCGTTAAGCGTCTGCCTTCGGCTCGGGTCATGATCCCGGGGTCCTGGGATCGAGCCCTGCATCGGGATTCCCTGCTCAGGGGGAAGACTCCTTCTCCCTCTCCCACTCCCCCTGCTTGTGTTCTCTCTCTCACTGTGTCTCTATAAAATAAATAAATAAAATCTTCAAAAAAAAATTAGAAAGTGGGAAAAGATCAGAACTGATTTTTAAAATTAAAGTTTTAATTTGAGATAACTGGCGGTTCATATGAAGTCTTTAAGAAATAATTCAGGGAGGGCACCTGAGTGGCTCCGTCAGTTAAGTGTCTGTCTTCGGCTCAGGTCATGATCCCAGGGTCCTGGGATTGAGTCTCCTCTGCCTCTGCCATTCTCTCTCTCTGTCTCTCATGACTAAATAAAATCTTAAAAAATAAAAATAAAATAAAATAAAATTAAGAGCTTTAAAAAAAGAGAAATAATTCAGGGAGTTCCCACGTACTTGACCCGGTTTCCCGCAATGGTAACATCTTATGAAACTACAGTAAACTATCACAACCAGGTTACTGTTTTTACTACAGGCAAAGAGCCTGTTTTTTGCCCCTTTGCAAACATGTCCACCTACCACATTGCTTCACAGTGGCATCCAGTTATTCCTTCCCATCCCTGTAATTTTATCATATTAAGAATTTGTCTAAAATGGATTACGGTATGTAATCTTTTAGGATTGGCTTTTCACTCTGTAATTCCCCACAGATTCAAACACATTCTCAAAGGGTATGCTTTTTATTGCTGTGTCATATTCTGTGGTATAGATGTACCACAGTTTGTCTAAGCATTTGCCTGTTGAAGGGCACGTGCGTTGTTTCCAGTTCTTGGCTATGATTAAAACATCCCTTAATGTTTCTGTGTCAATGTAAGTTTCCATTTCTTTGGGATTGCCCAAAGATAATTGCTGGGTCATAGGCTAATTGCATATGTAGATGAGTGAGAAGCTGTCAAACTATTTTCCACAGTAGTGGCACCATTTTTCATTCTCACCAGCAATGTATGAGTGACTCAGTTTCTCTGCAATCTTGCCAGTATTTGCTATTGTTGCTCTTCTTTATTTTAGTCATTCTGATGGGTAGGTAATGATACCTTATTGTTGCTATACTTTGCATTTCCCTAATGGCTGATGTATTTTCCCATGCTTATTTGTCATCTATATCCCCTTTATGGTGAAATAATTCTCCATGTCTTCTGCCCATTTTTAATTGGATTAGTTGTGTAACATTGAGTTTTGATGGCTCGTAATAGGTTCTAGATACTAAGTCCTTTATCAGATGGGTGCTTCGAAAATATTTCTCCTGGCCTGGAGCTTGTTTTTTCATCCATTTGACAGGCTTATACTGAGCAAAGTTTTAAAATTTTGATGAGGTCCAATTTAATAATTTTACATTTTTGGATTGCAATATTGGTATCAAGTCTCAGAACTCTTCCCTGGTAACAACTGTCACCAAATTTTCTGTTATTAATCTATTACCAGAGATTTTCTCTTATTTTTTTCCTTCTTCCTTTCCTTCCTTTATCTTATGGCTGAAACTTCTAGTCCTACATTAAGTAAGATTGGTGAGAATGGATATCCTTGCCTTGAGTCTTTCACTGTTAAGTATGATGGTAGCACCAGGCGTTTTGCAGATGCATTTTATCAAGTTGAAGGAGTTCCCCTCTATTGTTAGTTTGCTGAGGGTTTTTCTTATGATCAGGTAATGGATTTGTCAAGTACGCCTTCTATATCAATTGATATAATCATATGATCTTTCCTCTTTAGCCTGTTGAATTATATTGATTGATTTTCAAATATTGAATCAGCCTTGCAGATCTGGAAAAAATCCCACTTGGTCACAGTACATAATTTTATATGATGCTGGATTTGATCTGTTAATATTTTGTTGAGGATTTTTGCAGTTAAGTTCATGAGAGATACTGCCCTATAGTTTTCTTTTTCTGTATCATCTTTGTCTGATTTTGATATGAGGGTAGCTTTAGCCTCATACAATGAGCTGGGAAATGTTCCCTCCTCTTCTATTTCTTGGAAGGGATTGTGTAAAATTGGTGTTAATTACTTAAATGTTTGGTAGAATACTCTAGTGAAACCATCTGTGCTTAGAAGTTCCTTTTTCAAGAGCTTTTTAATTACCAGCTGATTTTGATGTTTGTAGGACTATTCAGGTTACCTATTTCATCTTGGCTAAGTTTTAGTACCTTGTGATTTTCAGGTCCATTTCTTCTAAGTTGTCAAATTTATGAGCATAAAGTGGCTTGTAGTATTCCTTTGTCATGATGTTTGCAGGGTCTGTATTGATAGCCCCTGCTTTGTTCCTAATATTGGTGATTTGTGTCTTTTCTCTTTTTACCTTTGTCGGTCTTGCTAGAGACTTATCAATTTTATTGATTTTCTTCAAAGAAACAGCTTTTTGTTCCATTGATTTTCTCTGTTTTCCTGTTTTCAGTTTCATTGATAAATGCTCTGATCTTCATTATTTCTCTCCTTCTGCCTAATGGTAGAAAAGAATATTTTTCTATATTTATATTTTACATATTAAAAACTAACCTGAGTTAGTTTCTGAGTTTCTGAGTTGACCTGATAGCCAGTCTATAACTATTATTTTAACAGTGTTAAAAACTGAGTATTCTTTAAATTGGTAACAAAGTTTAGTATGTAAGTGTTTATTGTCACAAGTTTAGACAGAAAACAGTTCAGAAAATCAATTCACTAGCATGGAATAAGTTCAAATCTCACTTCAGTTTCTGTCTGAAAAGATTCTGGTATTCTCTCTCAAAGTAAAGAGTCATATTTGAGGACAATTTGCAACATAACTCTCAATCACTGTGCGTAGATATGTTGAGAGCTAGAAAAGTTCTATAAAAGGTCTTTCTTCCAGGGAAGGGCAGGAAAACTGCAGAGCAGAAAATAAACGGGAAAAAAATGAATTACCCACACAGGAAAGAAGGGATATTTTAGCTGAAATATAGCTGGAAAATTTAGGTAGAGGTCTTACAGGAGAGAGGGGAAAAGGCAGAAATGTCTGAGTCAGAGAAAGATCGCTCCCTAAAGAGAAGAGAGCTGCCAAAAAGAGCAGAGGTTTGCAACTGAGCTAAGTTGAGAATAAATGTAGAGAGAAAACAAGACCTTTCTTAATATGTATATATATATATATACACATATATATATGTAATGTATAAAATAAATACGTGATTATATATGTATTATACATATAAAATAAATATGGAAAAAAATATATATGATATATATATATATATATATAACATTTAAAAAGAAGGAAAGGGCAAGAGTAGAAGTAAAAATACTAGTTAATTAATTTTCAGGACCTTATGAATTTAAGTCACATTTCCTGCCTGCCGTAAGTTTCCAATCTGACCAATTCAGTCTGTTTTATTGGATTGCTTTAAAGTATGTTTCACTTGAAATAGTTGTTCATATGTTAAAGTTTTAATTGCTTAAGAGAGAGAATGTTTTTTTAAAACTGCAACTTTTAAATTTATATGAGTCCCAGAGGTTAAGCCAGTGTGTCTGCCTTAATAATCAGTCCTACTGAGCTATAGTGTATTGAGTTTTCTGTGGACTACAAATCTGATAAGAAGCTAGATGCTTGTTGTTTATGCCTACTGGAGACCAAGAACAATCAATAGGTAAACCTATGTCATTTTTAAATTTATCTCTGGACATTAGCTTCTCCTTAGTCTCTGAAGATGCCCTAACTCTGTTTTGCTTTATCTTCCTCCGCTCTCTCCCCACATGTAAATAAGCCTTCATCAGTGTTTTGTCTTCAGACCTTTGCTCGTCTGCTCTTAAGTTCTGCGACATGTCAGTCTGGAATGTCTGTCCCTCCCCCACCCCCCTCTCAATATCTGTTCAACTTCCATGTGCACTTTTAAATTCAGCTCAGAAGTCACCTCCTCTAGTAAGTTGTTTCTAAATACTCTTTCCCTCCAGCACTCATTCCATTCGTATGTACGTTGCTTGTGGTCACGCCTATAACAGTGCACTCTGTTCCTCATCTTATACTGGCCTTTCTAACCAGACTTGATGCCTGAGACCGGGTCTTAAGGCTCTGGTGTTCCATATTCCTAGCACAGGAAAAACACTTGATAATAGAGGCTCTTGAATGAATGGATACATATACAAGCTAGTGATCAACGGCTATTTAATAACTACTCACTAAAACAGTTCTAAAATTTTTCAGCATTTTCAGAGTATCCTTCCACTTCTGATGTAATAAAAAAGTAGTTTAAGAGATATTTTTAATAATTCAGGAAGACAAGTCACAGACTGGAAGAAAATATTTGCAAAAGACATACCTTATGAAAGGCTTACCCAAAATACAGAAAGAACTCTAAAAACTCCAAAGTTAAAACATAACACCAATTTAAAAAATGAGCCAAAGTACTTAACCGACACCTCACCAAGGAAAATATATGGATGGCAGATAAGCATAGGAAAAGACGGCCAGTACCATGTCTCATTAGGGAATTGAATTAAAATAATAACGAGATAGCACTAGACACCTCTTAGAATTATCAAAATGTGCAGCAGCGACTACACAAAATACGGATGAGGACGTGGAGCAATGAGAAGTCTCATACGTTGCTGGTGGAAACGCAGAATGCGACCGCCACTTTGGAAGGCAATTTGGCAGTTTCTTGCAAAACTAAACATACTCCTACCATATGATCCAGCAATTGCATTCCTTGGTATTTACCCAAAGGAGTTGAAAACTTATGTCCACACAAAACCCCACACATGGATGTTTATAGTGGCTTTATTCCTAATTGCTAAGACTTGGAAGCCACCAGGATGTCCTTCAGTGCTTGAACAGATAAATGGTGATATATCCAGATGATGGAATATTATTCAGCGCTATAAAGAAATGAGCTACCAAGCCATAAAAAGAACATGGAGGAACTACGGTGAAAAAAGGCAATACTGAAAAGTCTACATATCTGATTCCAACTATAGAACATTCTGGAAAAGGCAAACACAAAGGAGACAGTTAAAAAGATCAGCGGTTGCCAGGGGTTAGGGAAGGATGGATGGGAAGGCAGTGAAAGTGTTCTGTGTAATATACTATGACAGCAGAAATACACCATTATACATTTGTCCAAACCCATAGAGCTTACAACAACTGTATGCCTTAGTATAAATGATAGACTTGGGGTGATAATGATGGATTAGTGTAGGTTCATTACCACTGTCGTTGGGGATGTTGATAGCGGGCAAGGTTGTGCATGGTGGTGGGGGGTACACGGAAACCCTCTGTACTGCCTGCTCCATTTTGCTCAGAACCTAACACATCTCGAAAATAAATTTTATTAGAAAATAAATTTTGTTCTACCTTTTTGGAGGGTAAATAATTTCACATAAAGAAGCTAACACTGTTGCATAACACAGTGTAAGTCCTTGCTACTCCAAGTCAGTCTGTGGACCAGCTTCAAGGTCAGCACCTGGGAGCTTGTTAGAAACATACAAGCCCAGATTTCACCCCAGACCTACTGAACCACAGTCTATGTTCGAACCAGTTCCCTGGGTCATGGTGAATGCACACGAGAGTTTGAGAAGCCCTGGTGGAGAGGACCAAGAATGGAACCAGGAACAAGAAGAGCCAGGTTCTTTTTTGACCCTCTTCCACCTGCAAGCTATGTAGCACCAGGCACCATACTCAAACGGCAGGTTCCTACTATGTAAATCAAGAGCGTTGGCTTGGCTCAGAGGTTCTCATGGGGTCAGTTGTTGCTGGACCAAAAGGGTCAGCATTACTTGCGCTTGTTGCAAATGCAAATTCTGCTGAGTTGGAAACTCTGAGTATGAGCCTACCATTTGCATTTTAACGAGCCCTCCAGGTGCTCTGGAGCTAAAATTTGAGACCCTCTGGCTGGTCTGTAAAATCCCCTTCAATGTGAACATTCTATGATGATTTGGAAATATTAATATGTCACAAGATTTTGTATTTCTCTATCTCTATAGCATTCTTTTCATTTCAGACAATACCCTTGACCATTTAAAAATATTCCTTATATTGCTAGAAATTTCTATTGAATTTTTCAAATAACAAAAGTAGACTCTTTGGACACTGATACAAATGAAACAACTGATTTGAAGATACTCTTCAGACAAAGAAACTCTGAGCTTGCTGCCCATTAAGAGATGAAGCTTTTAATCTGATGGAATAGCTTTTCCCCCCCTTTTGTAATTAGCAAACCACGTATTTTTAGTGCCTTCATGGCTGACTAGGGTCATTTTCATATCATAATTCCCACGGAATGCTAAGTGTGTTCCTTTCATCCTATTAGGAAATCTGAAGAAAAAAAAAAAGCAGACAATGTAAATTTTAATTTGGGTTAATCACAGAAAAGCATGCCATGATCACATACTAAGCCGTGAAATCATGGTACAGCTAAGAGGATTCAAGAAAAAAAACCAGGAAGGCAATAACTTCTTTTCTGGTTCAAGCAGAATGAGAGAATTTGGCTTCATTTGAAGTTTTGTCAAGAACCACACAGACAAGCACTATTTTTAACTCCTGTTTAAATCATGAGAGAATGCACAATGTAAAAATCCAAGGGCTCATATTTTGAAAGAGGAAAAAGGTGGGTGGGTACCTACTCTATCAGTGTTATTAGATAATAAATATTAGTATTTACTATCAGACAGTGGCTAATATTCCCGGAGGTGACTCGGCATCGCGCTATTGTGAACGCCTGGGGTCACATGGGCAGTCACTCTCCGAGCAGAGCAACCACTGCCAGGGAGCTCCAAAGTGTCTTCTTTCCTTGACTCTGACTGGGAACTATTTTGTGTGTACAATGTAACAGTAGTGACAGATGATGCCTTCCAGTATTTTATTTTATTTTTTAAAGATTTTATTTATTTACCTGAGAGAGAGGCAGTGAAAGAGAGCATGAACGAGGAGAAGGTCAGAGGGAGAAGCAGAGTCCCCGTGGAGCTGGGAGCCCGATGCGGGACTCGATCCCAGGACTCCGGGATCACGACCCGAGCCGAAGGCAGTCGTCCAACCAACTGAGTCACCCAGGCATCCCGCCTTCCAGTATTTTAGATTAACTTTTTTTTTTTTTAAAGATTTTATTTATTTATTTATTTGACAGGGGGTAGGGAAGAGAGCAAGCACAAACAGGGGGAATAACAAGCAGAGGGAGAAGTAGACTCCCCGCTAAGCAAGGAGCCTGACTCAGGACTTGATCCCAGGACCCTGGGATCATGACCTGAGCTGAAGACAGACGCTTAACCCACTGAGCCACCCAGGCATCCTAGATTTAATTTATTTTAACCATTTCCTTTCTGATATGCAAGCCCTCCTAACCCATCACAGCCATATCAGTCCTTGGCTCTGACATCCTGTAACCAAACCGTTAGGTTGCAGTAGGCACCATACTGTCATATTGATTCTCCTGGCAGTGGCCAATCTCTTAAGTCTTTTGAACCTTGATGAGCAGAGCAATCCCACCAACATTTCCGGCCAGATTTTCAAAGGAACGGTCTCTGTTTTAATGAGATAAAACTGGTTTTCGCCCCTTACTTTGCAGAAGACAACTTACTGGCTTTAAGCATAAGTCAAACAGAAGCCTTAAATACTGGAGACTCTGGAAGGGAGGGCCCTTAAAAATCAGGCCAAGGGGTGCCTGGGTGGCTCAGTGGGGTTAAGTATCCGGCTCTTGATTTCAGCTCAAGTCATGATCTCAGAATTGTGAGATCGAGTTCTGCATGGAGCTCTGCACTCAGCAGGAAATCTTCATGAGACTCTCTCTCACCCTCTGGCCCTCCCCCTGCTCTCTCTGTCTCTCAAATAAATAAATCCTTTTAAAAAACCCTGACCTAAATGTATTGCTGATGGCAATACATCAGTAGGATTTTGATTTCCTATAGGGTGTTCACTGCTCTAAACACTCCACCTTCCCAAAGGGAATGACACATTTGGGTTACAAAGAGCCAGTGGTATATAGTGGGACAGGGTGAGGTATATAGTGGGTCAAAGGATGTGACTCTGGGGTCAGCTGCGAAAATGGACCACAGAGAATTTGCTCAGGGAGGCGTCTATCCCAAAAGAATCGCCTAGGTGATGAGGGAACGAGATAGAAGGGAAGGGAGGATAAAAAGAAACAAGGGGTCAAAGGAGAGGAAATGACTTGCAGAAGGAAAGAGAAGAGGAAGAAAACAAGATGGGCAGGAGAACAGGAGACGAGGGGGAAAAAAGGCAGAGTGAGAGGCTGGAAGTGGGGATCTGGGGCAGAGTCCCAGATGGAAAGGAGGCAGCGGGGGGGGACGTGGTCAAAGAGAGAGGGGCAGGTTGGGGGCGTGTGTTTATCTTGGGAGGGTCTTCTTGGGTGGTGGACCTGGCGATTTTTTCTAGTGAGGTCATGATAATTGCATGGTAGACAGCCTGCCCAAGCTTCTCCCCAGCATATGTCTGGCAAACGCATCACTGTCATGGCCGATATTAGGCAGAGCCAGCTTTCCCGAGATACATCGTTTTCCTGGAGGGAGAAAAGCCACGAGGTGAAATCTCTCAGCTGCAGGCATCGGAAACTAGGAAGGACAGTCAGAGAGAGGATTCTGCGGCCTTAGCGTCACATCCCAATTAGTCTAGAAAAATGCCTCAGCCTTGTATAATTGTTTCCTCCATGACTCTTCCCGTAACGATGGTTCAGTCAATGCAGGACATGCCAATGCCCACTGAGGGCCTTGGCTTGCTGAGGATTTGCACCAGTTCCCTCTGGTGACTTGAAGGCGTCTGTCACCGCCTCGCTCACGGCTTTATATTCTATGATAAATGTACACCGTATTTTGCTAATATTTATTTTTACCACACAGGCCTAGTGGGAAATATTGGGGGGAAAGGTCCAAATATTTTCTCACTTTTACTCACAGTGAAATAAAATTAAGTTTATTTCTGTTCAACCTGACCTGAAAATGTATACTACATACATATTCATCTCTTTACCACGTGTGGGCTCTATGTAAGTTTACTGAAAATGCTGGGGTTTGTGCTTTGCATATTTTACGGTATCAGATTTCAGTTGCCAACTATTTCACATCTATTTGTCCGGAGATAGTCTTTTATTATAACGAGCTGACTATTACACACGTAATAAGGATTCCAGACATTAAAAAGATATCTTAAGAATTCTGCTTTTTTCTTCTTGCTTTACTACATCTAATATCACTGAGTCCTTTTTAGTAATTGTAATACTCCACTGTATTTTAAATTTGTTGTCAGATTTTTCTCCAAAAATGCTAGAAAATAAATGACAACCGGTAAAACAGCAGTTAAATAAATCTTCAAAAACCTTTCTTTGGTTTTTGTTAGAAGTTTACTCCTACCTAAGCAATGAGGAATGTGTTCAGCACAAGTGTGAATCATCAGTACGTAATCCTTAGGAATATGTTGAAAGGCAGGTCTTTGCAGAAGAGAAAGTACCTTAAAATAATCTTAAAGCATCTGGTTCACACCTGGAAAAGTAAATTTTATAGTTTCGCACCGTGATGGTTTCAAAACTCTGACGGGAACTGTCTTTGGATTTTATATTTTCTTATTTCAGACTCTTCTCCCAAAGCTCAATTTGATTGTGTTGAGTTTTTTTGCGGAAAACAATCACCTGAAGTCAAAGTTGCAAAGTAGACAGATCCCACTGTGGTATTCTCACAAAACTTCCCCAGAGTGAGCTGTGTGTGAATGCGTGAGTCTTTGTGTTGTCGTTAGGCTCAGAAGCTTGAAGTGTTCATTGTCTTTGACGTTTTTAGCCTAAGAGCACGAACACACCTATATTCAAGATTTGGATCTAAAACCTACTTATTCGGAGGAGTAACAAACCAGGTGATTTTGAAATAATGCAAAAATGTCACTGAAGGTGGGCATGGTATGAATTTTGGGTTTGGGGTTTTTTTTTTTTTTTTTTGCATTGTCCTTGTTTCTGAATATGATTCTAGTTCATTCCTTCATATTATCAATGACCATACACAGGAAGACATTCAACAGGCTTTTTGTTTTTTTCTATGCATTTCCCCTTTTGGCCCATCAGTTCTTAAGTTTTATGCATGTAATAGTTTTCTTATAAGGTGAGAAATGTCAATAAAATGGTTCGGTTTTCTTTCAGATGATGTCAAGCAAACGTATGTACCTACTTTTCACACTATTTTTTCATGGAGTCTCTCAACTTTGTCTCTCTTCTCTAAACCCCCTGCTTTTGTATGTTGGGTTCCCTCATGTGGGTTTGCTCATGTGGATTCACGAACAGGTCTATACATGTGCACTGGCCACACACACATAACTCAGTATTTTGTGACTAACTTTAGACAGTCATTCTTCTCACCTGGTCATTTTTTTTTTCCCTTGATATTTTTGGTTCTGATTCTACCCCTTGATGTCAGAGATAAGGACAGGCGAAGTTGTGAAGGAGGTCAAGATTGGGTTCAACATTCTCATTTTCATTCTTGTCATTTCTGCCATCTTTCCTTCCTCTCACTTAGTGGCCTCAGGCTGTACCTCAGGGCTCTTTCTGCTTAGTGATGCCCACACTGACCCCCTAGGCAGCTTCTCCCATTTCTCAATCTTTCCCGGTCCCATAGTCCATCAAAATGCATTTTATTTTGTGTCACAGGAAATCGTTCTTTGATAGATGACAGGAGCAGTAATGAATTAAGCAGTAAACTGTGTGAAAGTGAGGTAATGCGCTCACCTTTGCAGAGGGCATTTGATTTTCCCAGCTGTGCACCTCCTTCCTATCCTCCAGCTCTCCTTCTTGTGTCACCTCCTAAGCCTTTCCCTTACTCCCTCCCTATTGTCTAGACCATTACTAGATTATTCCTTCACAGCACTTCAACATTTGGTTTGCAAGTATTTAATGTTTACCAAAAAGTACATAAATCGTAACTCTCCATTTTGACAGATTTCTACATAATGATCTTCCATCCAGAAGTGGAACGATGCCAGCATCCCAGAGACCCACTCCATGGCTTCTTTGGGTCATTTGTCCCCTTCCACCCCAAAGGGAGCCACAATCCTAATGAAGCTAATTTCATTCGCTTTGTGTTTTTAAATTTATGAAGCTGACGGGGCTCCTGGGTGGCTCAGTCGGTTAAGCATCTGACTCTTGGTTTCAGCTCAGGTCATGATCTCAGGGTTGTGAGGTGGAGCCCTGCCTCCGACTCTGCATTCAGTGGGGTGCCTGCTTAAGTTCTTTCTCTCCTTCTCCGTCTGCCCCTCCCTCTTCACTCACACGTGGTCTCTCACTCTCTCTCTCCCCCCCCCACTCTCTCACAAATGATAAGTTTATGAAGTAGAATGTGTTTTTTTGTCTGCCTTCTTTCATGCAATATAATGCTTTAAGATTCCTCCAAGGCACTGCATATAGTGCTAGTTCATTCATTTTCACAGCTGAACATTTCACCGTATAACTATATTGCTGAGTATTTATCCATATTACTACTGATGGACAATTTGGGATTATTACAAGTAATGGTTCTATGAACACTCTGGTCCATTGTTTCGATGTACATGTTTATGCATTTCTGCTGGGTATATGCATAAAGGTTCAATTAGTAGGTCTTTGAACAAGAAAATGTCCAGTTATATACAGTCTGTAGAGATTCCAAAGTGGTTGTACCAATGTACATTCAAACCCCATCCGTACCAACACTTGGTATTAATCATCAGTTTAAACAATTTTAGCTCCTTTGGCAAATACGTTGTTACATAACATTAGGATTTTGACTTGCATTACTCTAATAACAGTTAAGGTTTAGCATACATTCAAGTTTGTTGCTCATGTGGAATTAACTTTTATGAAGTGTCTACTCAAATTTCTTGCCCATTTTCCTGTAGTATAATCAGGATTTGTTCTTTACATATTCTGGATATGAATCCTTGAAAGACATACATACTGAAAATACCTTCTGCCACATTCTGGATTGGCTTCATTCTGTTAATGTTTTTTGAGAAAAGAACTTTTTAAATTTGATGTCATCTTGTTCAATTTGTAAATCTTTTTCTTTATGGTTAGCGCTTTTATGTTCTGTTTTATAAATATATTTTCATTCCTCAAGTTCAGAAAAATATGTTCCCATGCTATGTTCTAGAAGCACTGATGCTTTACCTTTCACTTTAGAACTACAGTCTACCTGGAATTTCAGGTACATTGTTCAGGTACAATGAGAGGCAAGAATGAAATTTCACTTATTTTCATATACATATACATATACATTTGGCCCATCATTACTTATTAAAGCCTATCCTTGTCCCACTCTGGGCAGGATGATTTTTATCATAAATCAAATGTTCTTTTGGGTGTGGGCCCATTTCTGAATTCTCTACAATATTCCCTTGATTTGTTTTCCCTTTTCTGAATATTGTTTTGATAATGGTAGGTTTGTGGTTATGTCTTAATATCCACTACTGTGAATCTTCCAACTTTGATCTGTAAGAATATCATGGTGATTTTTGGTTTTTGGCATTCCCATATGCATTTTAGATTTAGCTCTTTTTATTTATATATACATACCTACACACACACACACACACACATATACACAAGAATTTTTAAAATTGAGAATGCAAAACCTGCCCAGAACATAATGGTTAAAGAAACAATGCCTTTCATGAACGTGTATTCTAAAAAATCTAAAATAAAATTTAGCATGTCACTAAATCCAGCAACCTTTACTTTAAAATATAGTCTCTGGCTGATACTCACATACTTGGAGTAAAGCCACCTAATGTTCCTGCTCCTCTATTCTGTAGTTTTCAGTATTCACTTACTGTCTGGTGAGATCCATATGAAATAAAGCACTCATGAGAGTGGCACCCAGGGAGCCAGTAACAGTTGGTACTTTTGCTGTTCCTCTGTGACACATTCGTTCTTTTGGCCTCTGACTATAGCTCATGATGCATGTGTCTATTTCTCTTGCTAAATTAGAGGCTCTGTGGTGGGGCCATCCTTACCCTGGGCAAGAGCCCACATCCCAGCATCTATGCTTTCCTGAGCCCCATATATTAAAACACCAAAATGCTACATTTGTTTTAAAAACCCTTGGGAGTTGGGTCATTTGAGATTCAATCCTGGAGACAGGCACAATGTAGCCTGCCACCTTAAACACCAGCTCTTACGACAAGCCTGTTCAGGTCCGGGGACCATCTTGTCCATGTTTCTTGTCTCATGTCCTGAAAACAAGGGTGACTGCACTTGGGAAGGTTTGTTGCCTGTGTCCCTGCCCACATGAGAAGTCAATGCTCCTCTGAAGTAAAGGGAAGATTTGATGAGCACAGACGTGCTTAGGAACGAGGAAAGACAAACTTAGCAACTGTCAAATCCTCTCTTTTACAGAAGATGAATGCAGTAGGTTTTTGTATAACAGTCATTTCTTTGTGGTCCCAAGAATCTCTCTTCCTGCCTCTCTTTGTGTTCTCATTTACGCCTCTGGAT
>PISX010004521.1:0-120212 GCA_004024625.1 Mellivora capensis | reverse complement strand
GCTGAGGTCGAAGAGGTTGCTGCCTGCGTTCTCCTCAAGGATTTTGATGGATTCCTTTCTCACATTGAGGTCCCTCATCCATTTTGAATCTATTTTCGTGTGTGGTGTAAGGAAATGGTCCAATTTCATTTTTCTGCAAGTGGCTGTCCAATTTTCCCAACACCATTTATTGAAGAGGCTGTCTTTTTTCCATTGGACAGAAATGGATATGGATTTAACCCAGCTGTTACTTTCCATAACAGAGGAATCTGTCTAGATGAGGTGGCCAGAGCAGCAGCCTGCTATCACCTAATCTTTTCTTCAGGATTATCATGGGCTTTCTAACATTTGGCTCTTTACAAACTGGCCTTCAAGTTTTTATTAAAATATTTAGAAAAAGGAACGTGGTTTTTGTCTAGCTATGCTTTCATAATAAGACTGGGTTTATAAATTATTAAGACAAATCCTAAATTAGAAGGGACCATAAAGATCAAGGTATTTCTCTCTTAAAAGAATATCTTAATCAGAGACCAGTTTTAACATTGGTATTTCAATTAATCTGTCCTGTAGAAAGTTAGAGCCTGGAAACTCCTTAAAACCACCTCTGCAGAAACGGCTTCATACTTGAACCTGGTGTCAACATTGCCGTCAGTCAAGTTCTTGGCTTCTGTGGACAGTAAAGGTTTTATCTTCTATTTGAGCTGAGTGAAAATGGAAGAAAGGCCGAAAAAGGAGCTGCGTGTATAATTGTACTTTCCTCTTCTGTAGTGTGTTCCATGGGAAACGGAACGAGCAGACTCTATAGTGCTCTCGCCAAGACACTGAACAGCAGCGCTGCCTCCCAGTACCCAGAATATTTGGTGTCACCTGACCCAGAACATCTGGAGCCCATTGATCCTAAAGAACTCCTTGAGGAATGCAGGGCTGTCCTGCACACTCGACCTCCGAGGTTCCAGAGAGATTTTGTGGATCTGAGGACAGATTGCCCCAGTAGCCATCCACCTATTCGGGTCATGCAGTGGAACATCCTCGCCCAAGGTATGCCTGATGCCTTTGTACCTGAGCAGTTAGGTTTGCAGTGACTGCCTTTCTGTTTCTGCACACACCTTAGAGCACCGGAGGGAAGAGGTATGGGCAGATGGAGGTGTAGGAGGATGGGGTGACTAGGACAGCACCAGGAGCTCCCAGAAGGGGAAGGTAAGAAAGAAGGCCATCCGGTTTTCACAAATAAATTCAGCACTCGAGATTTGTACCTCACCTTCCATGTTTAAAGGACCCTGTCTTTTATCAGCCTCAAACTTTCTGTTGCCTCCAACTCTCAGTCCACAGTGCTAAGATAACATTTGTTTTTGTTGTTGTTGTTGTTTTTTTAAAGATTTTATTTATTTATTTGATAGAGATCACAAGTAGGCAGAGAGAGGGGAGGAAGCAGGCTCCCTGCTGAGCAGAGAGCCCGATTCAGGGCTCAATCCCAGGATCCTGAGACCACGACCTGAGCCGAAGGCAGTGGCTTAACCCACTGAGCCACCCAGGTGCTCCCTAAGATAACATTTATAAGGGAGAAACAGAATCTGCTGAATGAGTAGCAGGTAGAACTTTCTGCAGGGAATGGAGACGCACTGTGGGTGGTGTTGAGTCTGGGTATTCTTGAGGCCAGATTCTCACCCATATGTATCTGTAGAACTTGAGGTCAAAGGGATATTGCTTTAGTTCTCTGTTCATTAAGATACTACTTTGTGTGGCGCCTGGGTGGCTCAGTGGTTTAAGCCTCTGCCTTCGGCTCAGGTCATGGTCTCAGGGTCCAGGGATCGAGCCCCGCATCGGGCTTTCTGCTCAGCAGGGAGCCTGCTTTCCCCCTCCCTCTCTGCCTTTCTGCCTACTTGTGATCTCTCTCTCTCCGTCAAGTAAATAAATAAAATTTTTTTCAAAAAAAAAAAAGGTAACTACTTTGTTAGGGTAGAAAGGGTACCTTTCCTAGGTCTGCTGAATTAAAGATACCTTTAAAGTATTGCCTTTCCTGTAGCAGTTGATGAAATTTTAAGAAAAAGAAACAAAGGTAGCTTTTTAAAGAAGGACATATACTGTGACTTTTCAATCTTAGATTTGGGGTTTTTTTTCCTCCTAGGCGTTCGTCCATAAGTAGGAAAAGCTGCCTCTTTAAGATAGGTTCCATATCACTTCATATGGCTCATAGAGTTAGGTGTTAAAATGAGTGTATAGATGGGGCACCTGGCTGGCTTAGTCAACTAGAGCATGTGACTCTTGATCTTGGGGCTGTGAGTTCAAGCTCCATGTTTGGTGTAGAGATTACTTAAAAATAAAATTTTTTTTTACAGAATTTTTATTTGTTTGACAGAGACAGTGAGAAAGGGAACACAAGCAAGCGGATTGGGAGAAGGAGAAGCAAGCTTCCCACTGAACAGGAAGCCCTACATGGAACTTGATCCCAGGACTCTGGGATCGTGACCTGAGCCAAAAGCAGACGCTTAAAGCTAGCATATGAGTGCCTGGATGACTTAGGCGGTTAAGGGTCTGTCTTCAGCTCAGGTCATGATCCCAGGGTCCTGGGATCCAGCGCTGCATCAGGCTCCTTGCTCAATGGAGACCCTGTTTCTCCTTCTCCCTCTGTTCCCCCTGCTTGTGCGTGCACTCTCTTAGATAAATCTTTTTTTTTTTTTTAATATTTTATTTATTTGACAGACAGAGATCACAAGTAGGCAGAGAGGCAGGCAGAGAGAGAGGAGGAAGCTCTCTGCTGAGCAGAGAGCCCGATGCGGGGCTCGATCCCAGGACCCTGGGATCATGACCTGAGCCGAAGGCAGAGGCTTTAACCCACTGAGCCACCCAGGCGCCCCATCTCTTAGATAAATCTTAAAAAAAAAACCACACATAAAGTTAAATGTATTACTTCATCTGACGTAGTTTCAATCCCTGGGATTGTAAAGAACACTTTTGAAGGGGTGCCTGGGTGGCTCAGTGGGTTTAAAGCCTCTTCTTCAGCTCAGGTCACGATCCCAGAGTCCTGGGATCGAGCCCCGCATCGGGCTCTCTGCTCAGTGGGGAGCCTGCTTCCTCCTCTCTGCCTGCTTCTCTGCCTACTTGTAATCCCTGTCAAATAAATAAATAAAATCTTAAGGAAAAAAAAAAAAGAACACTGTTGAAGGCTCAAACTTAAGGTTTTTCATCTTAGAATATAGTCATATGAAACAGTTTTACTATGAAGGAAAATAAATTGTTTGCCTTATCTGGATATTAAGAGTTTATTTAGTTTGGTAGGTTTTGTTCTGGGGTTTTTTAGAGAGAGAGCGGGGCACAAGTACATGCACACACATGAGCAGGGGAGGGGTAGAGGGAGAGAGAATCTGAAGCAGGCTTCACACTCAGAGCAGAGCCCAATGCAGGGCTCTGTCTCATGACCCTGAGATCATGATCTCAGCCAAAATCAAGAGTCAGACACTTAACCGACTGAGCCACCTCGGCGCCCCAGTTTGGTTGGTTAATACAGTTCAGACAGCGAAGAATCACCCTAAGCATCTGAAATAGAGAAAGCATTCTGAGGGTCTTGAATAATGTCAAACTGAAGGAGACTTCTGGTACTTAGCTTCTATAGCACCATGACTTCTACGCACCTGTGACAGCTGACCGGCTTTTTTATTTCAGCTCTTGGAGAAGGAAAAGACAACTTTGTACAATGCCCCGTGGAAGCACTAAAGTGGGAAGAAAGGAAATGTCTCATCCTCGAAGAAATCCTAGCCTACCAGCCTGATATATTGTGCCTCCAAGAGGTGGACCACTATTTTGACACCTTCCAACCACTCCTCAGTAGATTGGGCTATCAAGGCACATTTTTCCCAAAGCCCTGGTCACCTTGTCTAGATGTAGAACATAACAATGGGCCAGATGGTTGTGCCTTGTTTTTCCTCCAGAACCGATTCAAGCTAGTCAACAGTGCCAATATTAGGCTGACGGCCATGACACTGAAAACCAATCAGGTGGCCATCGCACAAACTCTAGAGTGCAAGGAGTCCAGCCGACAGTTCTGCATTGCTGTCACCCACTTAAAAGCACGTACTGGCTGGGAACGATTTCGCTCTGCTCAAGGTTGTGACCTCCTCCAGAACCTGCAGAACATCACCCAAGGAGCCAAGATTCCACTTATCGTGTGTGGAGACTTCAATGCAGAGCCAACAGAGGAGGTCTACAAACACTTTGCTTCCTCCAGCCTCAACCTGAACAGTGCCTACAAGCTGCTGAGTGCTGATGGGCAGTCAGAACCTCCGTATACTACCTGGAAGATCCGGACCTCAGGGGAATGCCGGCATACCCTGGATTATATCTGGTATTCTAAACACGCCCTCAGTGTGAGGTCAGCTCTTGATTTGCTCACTGAAGAACAGATTGGACCCAACCGGCTACCATCTTTTAATTACCCTTCAGACCACCTGTCTCTAGTGTGTGACTTCAGCTTTAATGAGGAACCCGATGGACTTTTATAAATGCTTGTCTTTTTAATCACAAGAGTCTTAACCAGGGATGTTTCAGGAAACTGAAATAGGATAAGAAGTTGCCTGAGGAAGGATTCTCAGTTTCTCTAACGTCATTTTCCATATTTCCAGCATGCCCTTTGGAAGGAATCCCATTAGTCTGCAAACCTTTTCTATTAAAACCTACAGCAAAAAAGGTGTTTGCACTCCAGTTTTGGCTTGTATTATTTTTTCCCTTAGCATTACATTTTGATCATTGACAGGCATTAAAAATTAGGCTTCTTTTATAGCTTTTTCAGTTGAAGAATGCTATATAAAAATAGACTTGCTTGAGTCCTCCATAATTAACAATAAGTATACAGGAGCAATTTCTCTAGATAGCATTTCAAGTTATTTATTTGTGGGGTTTTAAAATGTCAGTGAGATATGCATGGCAGTATTTATTTTTTTATATTTTCATGTATGATTAAGAGCATTGTGAATGTTTTAAAACCATGCAAAACATAAGTTATAGAGTATTTTATAGTGATTTTCTTAAATCTCTAAGATCTTTTTATTTGGGGTCTAACAACAGTAGTGTACAAAGGGACTGTTTAGCCTGATGGGGTTTTTTTGTTTATTTAAGTGGAAATATCAGGTCTCCTTGATACTTTCTTCATAAGTAATCCTCACTATGCCTCCATGTTCCCATTATTGTGTTTCTTAAAAGAAGTTCCATGGCCAGTCACTCTTCATTATTGAATCACTGTTTCACATTTATTGCTTTCCATTGGAATACTATGGTATTCATTTGGGGTTGCTCAGTGTCTATTTGTATTGGACTGTGCTCTCACACTAGGTTATTTAGGAGCTGTTACATGGCAGTAGCTAAGAAAGTGAGTGGGGCCTTCTTTTCAGAGGTGGGAAACTAGAAAGCCTATTAACGAGGCTATCCTTGAAACCTCCTTGATAGCGAGGTGGCTAGTTCAAAATGTCTAGAAAGGAAGAATGTAAAAAGTTAGATAACCTGGAATTCTCTTCCATAAGAAATAAAAGTGGTACGAG
This sequence comes from Mellivora capensis, assembly GCA_004024625.1. Lineage (NCBI taxonomy): Eukaryota > Metazoa > Chordata > Mammalia > Carnivora > Mustelidae > Mellivora > Mellivora capensis. The sequence continues at coordinate 114,705 of PISX010004521.1, read as the reverse complement.
ATAACAGGTGAAGCCCCTTTCAAGCAAAATCCCAACAAATAACCTATTGGTAATAAATTGATAAATATTTTAACCCATAAGTTGTAAATATTTAAGAATAATAAATGGTCTTTTAAAGCTAGTGATTTTAATATCTTGTCTTTTTAGTCAAAAAGAATCTGGGAGGAGATTTGGTCTTCTACAACTGTTAACATGGTGACCCACAGTATCCATTTACACACAGACCTTCATTTTTTAAGTGGATCTATAGCTGCACATTGAAGTCATCTATGCTATGCTTATGTAATACCTCTAGGCATCACAGTTGGAGTTCCCCAAAATGGTTCACCCAAGTATTCTGCATTAGAGCTACTTTTGAAACCAGCGAGGTATTCAGTACATTGTATACACAACACCTTGGGGCTTCCTGGAAGGAGCGGCAAGCAGGAAGAACATCTGTACCAACTGTCATTTGGTTCAAATCTTAGCGTGATAATGATAATCATATCAGCTATTGAGAAACCCAATACTGATTCATACAGGCATTAAATCTTGTTTGCATGCCCCAAAGTACACCAACTTGAGGGGAAACGATGACAGCAGCCGTAAGAGAGCAAATCCGGATGAGAATGAAAGCCAAAATAATGTTTGCATTTCAGATGTTGTCCACCAGTATATAAATTAACAGGCTTGAGGGTTAGACTAGGGTTGATGGTTAGACTAGGGATGGCTGGGAATACTAATGAGGAAAAAAGCTAGAAATACTGTGCAATTGTAATGTGCCTATAAATTAAGGAAATAGGGCGGAAATTATAATGGAACTCTCCTTAAGAGTAATCCTTTGGAGTTACAGCAGTATACTTCTGTTTGTTGGTTTTATATTTTGTCTTTATTTAAAATGGAATTATGTGAGCATTTTATGTAAACAATTTTTAGTAGTATATTAAATCTTGGATTGTACTTCATATTTTATTTTTCCTTTTAAGTCTTTGTAGACACCTTTTCCTTATGGACTGTCAGAGTAACCAGAAGCAGCATGGTAAGTAAACAAATCTGTATTCTCAATTTTTAGGCATGTTCCATTTAATGAATTTCTCTTATTCGGTCCCCCGTGTACCTTTTGGTTCAGCTTTTCCTTTTATATCACATAATGCTTTAATTATGGTCATAATAAGAGTCTTAAAAGAGAAGGTAAACTGCATATTTGGAGAGAGAATGAAAGTGGCAGTGGATTTTTTCTTCCTCCATGCCATATTTCAGTAGATTGCCTTCTACAAGGTAAAAGGAATAGGAATGACCACTTCATTCATTTGACCAAAGGATCAGGGGGTATAGCTCAGTGGTAGAGCATTTGACTGCATTTGACCAAAGGATAATGGTGTATATACATAAGAAAAAACAACTACTCTTAATTTAAAATGGGGTGTAAAAACATCAGATCATTTGACCAGAGTGATAGCTAGCCATAGGAGAGCCAATATTCAGGCCTACGTCTGTCTTGGTCCAGAATGCTTGCTTCATTCCCCACCAACATGCTCCCTTGGCCTTGAGTGAGTACAGTTGGAGACAAAACGGTATGTGCGGGAGGAAGAGATCTGTTCGATGAAAAATCGTCAAACAACATAGGGCAGATACTTTGTAGTACTTACGCAATACTGAATAGAAGCAAGATATGGAGGCCAGATAGTGGCTGGAAGAGCAGATCTCAGTTACTCTGCTACAGTAACGTAGTTGAAAAGTAGAAAACGTTACTGTTTGCATACTTCTCTTTAGAAGAAAGCAGTAAGAACAGTTATTCTGGTAGTGTTTCAAACTAGAAAACGAAATTGGTGCAAATATACTATATTGGAGCCATTTTTTAAAACAGCCAAGATTTTATAATAGTGACAGGAATGTTGCATATAATTAGATAATGTGTTTTAGGCTTCAGGAAGTTTATATCCAAGCTATAAATTCTAAAAAGAGATAAAAAACACATGCTCATAATCCTAATTGATTTCAATTTTAGAGAAGGAAAGGCATCCAAAAAAATGAAATGTACTTGCAGAAAGAGTTTTTTTTAAGGACGTGTATAAAAATACGGCACAGGCAAGCTTTCATCTAGAGGGGCTACATACCAGAGTGGGAGAGCACTGGAGTTTGGGCTTCTAAAACAAGGGAGGGGAAAACAAGTAACGTCAAATAGAGGGGCCCGGGCTCTAGTGAAGACAGCTCTGACCAGCGTGGCCCTGAACGAGTTGCTCCATCTCTGGGGCCTCAATTCTCTCATCCACAGAGGATTGCTTGGCACCTGCTCTGTGAACCCCATAGATGTGTGAGATGTTTGTAAAATAATATCGTCAACTGTTATATAAAATATACACAGAAGTCACTGAAACTTGCTTCAAAATTTCAAAGCAAGAAAAGGGAAGGGCATTGTACTTGGTATCTTGAAATATTCATGGATGTTTTAACAACCGACTCTCGCTATTCCAAGAATAATCATCTTTCAGTTTGAAAATGCAGAACAAATTGGGTTAGTAGAAACTTGAGCCCCAAATAGGTGAGGGGCTCATAGAATGGCAAGATTTTTTTTTTCCTAATTGTTCTTCCAAGCATATGTGAGGTTGTAGGTGATCTGGTTCTTAATTTCATAAGAGGATGTCAACCCTGCTTTGGTAAAAGTGTGATAAAACAAAATATTCATAATTCCAGGCCCTTGTTCTCTAGATTTTTGTGGAAAGCTCACGTCTAAGAAAACATTCACCTAAGATTAGACATGCGGACCCAGCCATTCCTCTTGACAGAATGCTAGGAAAAGCTTTGTTGCTTCCAAGCAGCTGGTAAACTGGATCATATGGATCTCATTACTGATCAACTTACCTTTTTTGCTTTGCCTCCAAGACATTCAAAACCAGACCTTATTTAGACCTTATATAACCAGACCTTATAGCTAAATTTTAATTACTGGATGACACTTCACATTGTTATTATAGTATGTGCTCTGTATGCTTTCAACTTTTGCCATCTTCTCTTTTCTTTGTCCAATTTTCTTTTACCTTTTTTTTTTTTTACTTTCACTAATTCTTAGATTATGTAAACTATCTGAAATTGTTCTGGTAATAAAGCAGAGTATAAATTATCTTGCTACATGAAAGATTCAGGCACCTAGATGGAGACAGTTTTTGTAGAATAATGTATATTATTCTAATAATATACTAATAATAGGATTACAGATCTATTATCTGTAATGTTACCTATAATACAGAGAAACACCAAGAAAGACGATGGAAGACTGGGCACAGAAAATATATGTCCAACATCTCATTTTGGTTTCCATAGACTGGTAAACCTGAAGAGGAAACACGGCAAAATTCTGCAACATTTTAAGATTTAGTTTGTAAGAAAGTGAGGATCAGGGGGTGCCTGGGTGGCTCAATGGGTTGAAGCCTCTGCCTTCTGCTCAGGTCATGATCTCAGGGTCCTGGGATCGAGCCCCGCATTGAGCTCTCTGCTCGACATGGAACCTCTTTCCTCCTCTCTCTCTCTCTGCCCGCCTCTCTGCCTACTTGTGATCTGTCAGATGAATAAATAAAATCTTTTATAAAAAAGAAAGTGAGGATCATTACTTGATAGAGTAGGCTTACTCCTAAACTAACCTCCATTCCCCACCTGCCCTTTTTTTTTGGATGGGAGGGAATATAAGTTGAGGCTAAAACTAAATGAGGCAGAGGAGGAGGAGTTTTTAGATCTGCCACTGGCCAGCCTGAACTGAGAGTGAGGAGCCCATCTTTTCCTGAACCTTAGTTTCTTTATTTGTAATACAGGCAATAGACCAGAAAATCTCTAAGGTCTCTTAAAAACATTAAACTGAGGCACTTCAACACGATTTGAGTTTCTGCTGCCACAGCCCAAATATTTTTGCAAATTTTTGCAACTGCTTCTATATCCAGTGTCATGAATGTCTCAAAATCAGTGTGAATTTAATAGCCACATCTCATTTTGAACCAAATATGGCATTACCTAGCTTGATTCACATCAGTTTATTAACCTCAAGTGACTTGGCTATTTCTAAAACAGAATCTTTCTCAGCAAAAAACTTGACTGTTATGTTTTAAATTTTAGGCATTGCTCCAGGAAGCAATTCGAAAGTATTTTGAACAATGGTTGCATTGTTGGCGTTGGTATATAGCTTCCCAAAATAATTTCTTAAAGGGACAAGGCACATGAACATGCTGTACTGTTTTGTAAGACTCTTCAATCCTAGTTAAGGAGATGTTAGATATGAGGACGAGACTTTAGAATTGATGTAATCTATAGTATGAAGGCTTTTCAGAAGCCCATTTAAATACTTAATAGATATATCTCAAGCTACCATTTTCCACGGAATATTTTAGAAAAGCCTATGTTACGACGCAGCTTCTTGGACATAAAGCTTTCCTTGATTGTATCTCTATGGCAGCGTGGTTCCCAAACTTGATGGCACCAATGAAGTCTCCCAGAGGGATTTAAAAAAATACCAATGCCTGGCTCCCGCTCCCATTGTGATCTGCTTCTAGTGGACAGGAAAATTACCATTGTGTTACAGTGAATGAATGTCCTACAACTCAAAATGTATTTTGCCTGTTAATGACAGTGATGGTATCACTTCATCAGAGTTCTAAAATAGACATTTTCTCAGAGTTAAACATACTACTACAACGGGATGGGGAAGAAGTAATTATCTTGGGAGAAGACAACTGTTGGTTTATAGCCTATTTACAGTTCAGTTTTATTTTGTTTTTGATGTGGAGGGTTGTTTTTTTTTTTTTTTTGAGATTTATTTATTTGAGAGCACAAGCAAGAGGGTCAGAAAGAGAGGGAGAGAGAATCGCAACCAGACTCCACGCCAAGCACGGAGCTGGGCACCAGGCTCCTTCCCACAACCCGAGATCATGACCTGAGCCGAAACTGAGTTGGATGGTTAACTGACTGAGCCACCCAGGAGCCCCTGAAGTATTTTGCATTAAATAGTCATGTTCTGTTTATAAGTTCTCGCTTTAGAAGTTGTAACATATTGTGTTTAAGTCCTGAACTCAGCCTTACTGCTGAATTGCAGTGTTCAAAAATAGTTACGGTCCCTTAAAAAGTGAACTAGACGAAAATCAAATCCGTCTCCCTGCTGCACTTAGGTTTTCAAAGCTCTGGAGGGGTGGTGCAGAAGGGCAAATCAGCACGCTTGCAAAGGGCAAATAGTAACCTCATTCTCATTAGGATGGCCATCACTGTGTACTGACTTCCTACCCGATACTACTGGTTTTAATTACGGGGGACATGATTGTAACAGAGAGGCTGAAGCACAGGTAAATCAAACCACATGGTGCTTGTATTATGAAAGGGAAAAAGCTAATATAGGGAGAAGTTGCAGTGATGGCTGTGGAACTCAAGTAGGGTTATTACTCTTGCCTCCCCAGAACAATGTGTTGTGTAGCGCCCTTGGAGAAGGCCAGGTGATTTCAAATAAAAGGAGCAAAGGATACTTTGAAAATAACCCCAAAGCCAAAATGTTCTTTGTGTAGAAGTTTAGCTGGTACCTCTTACTACACATGACTTACTTATATGCAGTGATCAGAGATAAAATGCACCAGGTGTCCCATCCCTTACATTCTGCCTTCAGGGCTACCCCTCTGCTAGAATTGTCCTTTATTTTCCCTGTATCAACAAACTTTGGCCTTTTCTTTAGCTTTATTTGCTTAGTCCTTCCTGCTACACTTGATAGCCCTGCCCACCGGATCTGGAAATGTTACCTCATTTGTCCTGTTAATTCTCTGTGAACAGTCCTTCATTTCCACTGCTGGTTCTTTTTTCTTCTCCCATAACCCTCGTCTTCGCATACTTTATACTTTTCAGTCTTTAGACTCAGGATTCAAAGTGGACCACTCCCTTTTCAAGCCTATTTCAGAAATTATTTTTGTCACTTCTCAGTAAAGTGAACTCATATCTAGGTGAAAGCAGAGTGGTCCAGAGAGTAGCTATTTGTTGGAATGGCCCAGTGAGGTATGGGTGCCTGAAATGTCCATAGCCCAGAGATGACTAGGAGTAGCAAGAGAAGGCAGCTTACTTAGGAAGGTAGGCAGAGTCCAGATCAATGGACATAAATGTTATACTCTAAACTTTTATGATTTTAGTAAGAGATGCCATTGAAGAGACGCCTTTTAAAAGATTTTATTTGAGAGAGCACAAGCAAGGGGAGAAGGCAGAGGGAGAGAGAAAAGGAGCATTGCTGAGCAGGGAGCCCGATGCGGGACTGAATCCCAGGCCCCTGGGATCACGACCTGGCAGAAGGCAGGCACTTAACCGACTGAGCCACCCAGCACTACCATTGAAGTATTTAAAGCAATTCCAAGGGAATGATGATATCTACATACAATGCTCTCACCTTATAGCACGAGAAATAGCAGAGAGAGGCTTGGTGTGACAAGCAGAAGTAAAGGTTGGGAGGATGGGAAAGGAAGCTACTTAAAAGGTAACATCAATAGGATTTGGTAAATGACTGGAGGTAAGAAGCAAGGTGTCTAGAATGGTTTCTGGCATGAGTAATGGATTGCTGGTAATGTGATTTACTGAGCTAAGAACAGATTTTAGAGTTTAACTGGACATGAAGGAGGAAATCAGGAATTTATACGCAATTAGATAAACCCATCTGAGTATTAAAACTCCAGGCATTTGGTAGTAAAAACCAAAGGCATGGATGAAATTATATATCCATTAAAAGTTGAAGTGAAATCCTGATGATAAACACTTAACAGAGTACCAGGCACTGTTCCAATTCCTTAACATATTAATTTGTCAGAGACCCATAGACAGAATCTTGCTAAGTATTAACATTAAACGGGAAGCTGAAGGAGAGCAAAGCAGACTAAGACTGGTCAGGCAGGAAGTAAACCAGAAGGATGGCATGGGAAACCAAAGAGTTTTTAAGTAGGCTGAGGCACAAGGTCACATGAAAAAAATGAAGTGTCTGATTTTACTACTGGACTGTTGGACCTCAATGAGAACTGTTTCTCTTAAGCCAGAATTCAGCTACTGAAGAGACAGAGCAATAGACTGTAAAACTTGTTGGAACAAGGAGACCAAGCAGGTATGAAAAGAAGGCGAAGTACAGGAGGAAGACACACCTGCCTCTTTCCTGAAACAGACGGGTAAGGATGGATGCCAGAGTAAGTAGATGCTCTTAAAGCAAAGGGTCCATAAATGGAGGGAGTACAGCTCTGGACCTCTGTGTTCTCTATAAAAGAGGTTTACTGGGGGGCACCTGGGTGGCTCAGTGGGTTGAGCCGCTGCCTTCAGCTCAGGTTGTGATCTCAGGGTCCTGGGATCAAGTCCCACATCGGGCTTTCTGCTCGGCAGGGAGCCTGCTTCCCTCTCTCTCTCTGCCTGCCTCTCTGCCTACTTGTGATCTCTCTCTGTCAAATAAATAAATAAAATCTTAAAAAAAAAAAAAAAAAAGAGGTTTACTGGTCATTTGGTTAAGCAGGGTAGTAAGGCTGGAATTGTTGCTGGAAGAAGACCTAAAGAATAAACGGACGGACTGCTAATTATTGTTCGAAAGCCCTAGTTAGGCTGGACTACATAGGGGCTTCAAGCCATTGTTACAAGGTTCTTCTCCAATATACTGTACACAGAAAAAGTTATAGTGGTTTACAGTTTAATAAAAGGGTTGAGATTAAAAAGCCATACCACTGATAATTTTAATCAGCAAAACACTGATCTGGTATATACTGTGTACATGTTTCCAAATCTAGAACTTAGGTATAGTTACTCTGAAAGAGACAGAAATGTCTGCGTAGAGTGGTGGAGACAAGCTAGGAAGGTCTGACTTAACCCAGTTAGAACCAACTAATAATATAGTAGCGGGGGGGGGGGGGAATCATTCACTCAAAATTTAAATCGCTTTAGCTGTCCTCCATAGGACATGACTTAGATTCTTAGCAAGTATGTTACCAAAACCAACACATGTCTGAGTGTCCAGTAAGTAAGTTCAGCATTTGGGAAAAGGTGTAGGAATGGAATAAGCTATATATTCTTTGTTCTCCAAAAATACCATAGAGTATAACTAAAGAAAGGAAACTATAGTGGAAAAAAAAAAAAGACAATACAATTCAGTGCCAAAGAAAACTGAAATATTTAGGAAATGTCTTAAGAGTAGTAGAATTTGAGCTTAACTCCCCAATGGGGTAAGAATCAAGTGAGTTTTCTTTGAGCTTTTATTAAAAAGTACCATCAGGTTATGTTTATGGAAAAGATAAACAATTACCAAGGGTGCTGTTATAAAAATCTGTCGACCTAAGTAGTATCTGATCGAATGCACAACTGAAGGCCACAAAACATTAAGTATCAGTTTATTTGAATTTCTAAAAGATGTAAAAATAGACTTTGCTTTGTAGTCGAAAGAGCATTAAGATGTGGGGTCACAGGACCTAATTTGGTGTGAATTAGGAAATTCTTGTAATCCCTCTGGTACCTCCTTTTCCTAATTTGTAAGAGGGCTAGAGTATTACTTGATCTTCTTAACCCTCAAAAGGTCTGTGTGAGAAATAATTGGTTTGATTTGAAATATAGATACAAGTGTGGCCAAAACTAAAATAATAAAACTCATGGTAAGTAGAACATTATAGTTCATGATAGTAATTAGAAAGTAAGTGGCAACATGCAGATATTTGCCAAATATTAATGTAATGGAACAAACAGAAGGAAAAGTTCTTCACACAGTATTTGGGAAGGAGAAATAAGACTTCTATACTTAACTAAAACTGTGTCTCTATACGAGCTTTTGAATATTGTTATAAATATCACCAGAGACCAAAACACAACATAAATTTCATTTCTATATTTCAGAAAACCTACTTGAATACACTTTGAAACAAGAGTACAACAAAATAGAATATACTTCAAATGTTGAATATACAAACTATTATAGTTCAAATCTGAACACTGGTACTTTCCCTCTTAAACTTCAACTAAAAAAAAAAAAAAAAAAAAAAGGAAGGGAGGAAAAAAAACCAAACAAACAAAAACACCAGGTATTAGAGCTACCTGACAAAAATTCATGCTGAGCCTGAACTTCCAAGTGACAGGAGAACTGAAACTGCTATGTCTGCACAGACACCAGGGCTAAGTGAGTGACACAGGCAGGATACAGCAGAAGGCCAGAGCCAACTGTTAATTTGTCCACAATTAAGAAACTGACAGACTTAAACTACCATATAAAATGTTACATGTAAATTCTATAACAATACTGTGCTAGGTACAAGATTTTTAAAATTTTTTTTAATAAAAAAAGCTTTACACAAACAAGCCATTAGCTTATTTCAATAAAGAAAACTGAAAATTAGTCTAAGGCCTTTGTTTTAAATCAGCTTAAGCTATATGATATAAAAAAAAATCGCACTAGATCTTTTTTGCTATCCTCTTTCTGAAAAGCTTTTGGATCCATTTTCAATTCACATTCTAAAATACCTATATTAGCAGTCTTCACATAGCACCAGTTAAGTGAGTTCTGTGTGAACACAGTAATAATTGCTGGTATGCATATAAAATGCATCAAACATTGCTGTATGTAACAATGAGATCACCCGTCCCAACCCCTTCCCACTGAAAACTATATAGCCTCTTACAGAATGTTAGTGTTCCAAGTCTTAGTGTAACTTGATACTGTAGTGAGTTGCTTGGTCCCTTTCGATCCTTTTCCTTACTGACGGCTTCAGTTGTTTCCTACTGTAAGAGGCAGCTTTCTGTCAGCATCTCCGTACGTAGTTCATTTCCCACTGAAACATGGGATAGGTAATTTACTTCCAGTAAGTCTGATTGTTTTCTTATATGCATTAAAAAGGTTTTAAAGTCTTTTGACTCTGCTTGATGACCTCCCTCGCAAATGTTTATGTTAGTACTATCACTAACACTGCGTCTCAAGTCTCCCGCAGAGCTGCGGTCTTATTTCTCACATGTCACTAGTCCTTCCGTTTTCATAGTTACAGGAAGGGCAATAGCTGAAGGTGCGCTGACAACCACTACGTGGGTCACTGTCTTATTTCCATCTGCTGGCTTTTCTTCTGGTACCAGCTGCAAAGTTTTCATGTCATGTTCCTGCTTTTTTGCCACGGCTTCTGATTTTCCCTCTGGCCCTTTTATGACCGCACTGATAACTCGCGGAGGAGTCTGGCCAGACGCCTGCTGAGTAGGCACTGACAGTCTCATCACAGGGGCGCCGTGGGCTATAGAAACGGGGGTGAGTGCTCTCACAGCCAGCGGGGTGCCAACAATGTTAATGCTTCCCGATCCAGTCAGACTGGACTTTGTCTGCAGCTGACACTGTGCAAGCTGTGTAGCCGGGATGGTAATAATTTTGGCAGGCTGCATGGTGATTTTGTCTCCATTTTCAGAAGAGGCTGGCATCACAGTAGGGATTGTCTGAATAACTACCTTTGGAGAGGTCGCCGTTGCTGGACTAGTGCTGGTTATTAACGGCGCACCTGCATTAACTGACTGAACCGCCACGGTCGAGATTTTCTGACCCAACGATGTCATTACAACAGGTACTTGCATTGCCACACGAACTGTCCTAGTGGATTCAAAAAAAATTGATTGAGTGTTAAGTTAGACAACAGGTTTCTTGGGCAAAAAGATGAATGCAAACCTGTAATGTACAAAACTAATGCTCCCAAATTTTACAGGTGTACTGATGGTTTAGAGTATGAAATATCACGAAATATATTTTAAAAATAAATGCCCACGTTAAGTTCCATCTATAAGACCACAAGAAAAACAATTCAGGTTAGTTGAGACCTCTACTTTAACAATAAAATAGACTTAAAAGATCAAGCACTTTTCAGAGTCTTGCTGACAGTGGATTCTTGGGCTGCTAACGTTAAAAAAGGGACATGGCTTCCTTCACTGACCTTGGAGCTGCTGTTGCGGACACAGATGTGGTAGTAGTAGGAGACCTGGAGGGAGCTTCGTGACCAGGGGAGGTGATGTTCACAACTCTAGCTACACCCTTCTCTGTCCTGGAGCAGTTCAGAGATGAGGTTTTTCCACCACGAACAGAGGTTGCTGCTTTCAGGAGACTCTCTGCAGACAGTGACACTCGTTCTAATGATTTTTCATCAGTAGCTGCTGCTAAATCTTCATTACAAGTTTCACTTTTGTCGTCATCTATGACTACTATGTTTTTGGGCATATACTTGAACTGATATACAAGCCTCTGTCCTTCAACCTTTGCAAGAATACCCCTTTGGTAATAGTATCTGTAACGGAAACAGTACTAAATGAATCAATTATATTACATTTTTTTGCCCCCCAAAAACACTTATGTTGAATGGATACTAACAGAAACATTCACTTATTCCTGTTAGAGAGGAGAAGGAGCTCTTACTGGCTGGGGATTGTTTAAAAGGCTAAGAATTTGGATAAGAATGATAGTGGAATCTGGTGTCACAGGTCCTTTAACCTTTGGGTTTCTAAAATAGCTACAAGTTCTCTTTCTTAAAGGAAGTAATTCAACCTAAATACCAAATATTATTTTACTGTATCTTATGGCATCAGTAAAAATTCAATTGTGATTTACACAGGTTATAAAAACAATCTGACGTTATGTAGAAAAATTACTTAAACGGTGCTTAGTAGAGAGAAATCTGTGGGACACTGTCATAAAAACTATGTGTCCGTTTACACACACACCGTTAATTAGAAAAAGCCATGTATACTGCAAAGTTTTGTAGGTTTCTCAAATGACAAAACTTAAAACTTCATATTAAGATAAATCTATTATAACAAATTCACAGGAACTAAAAACCTGTATTAGAAACTATATTTCATTTGGGTTTAATATCCTTAAAGGTCTTCAACTTATTAAGGAATAGTCCTAAGTGCAAAAGCACATTTTTCTGCAAACCCTAACCCTAACTGAAATTTTAGACATCGAGACCAAAATTTTTCTCTCCATCTACCTCCAAACCTAAGAAACTCCTCTAGAATATACCACCAAATTAAATCTTATAAAAAGGGGGTTTTAGAGTTTCTCTTTAAACAACTAATAGACTATACAGAGGTATACAGGTTTTATTTGATAATTCATTCTCTTGTGTTCCTACCTCAGAGCTCGTCCCATAGTTTCATAGTTCATATCTGGCTTATTCTTATGCTTTCCCCAAAGTTTAGAGACAGCCTTTGAATCCACAAGCTTGAATATGCCTTTTTCTCTCTGAGTCCACTTAATATACCGAGGACAAGTATTTTTATCTTGAAGTAGATCTAAAAGAAACTCCCACAAATAGGTTGTGTTTCCTTTGAAAAAAATAGTAAGACATCGATTAAAAATTCATTGATATAATACATAATTAAAAGCAAATATTTAGGGGCACTTCAGTGGCTCAACCAATTAAGTGTCCAACTCTTGTTTTCTGCTCACGGTCATGAGATCGAGCCCCACGTAAGGCATGGAGCCTGCTTAAGATTCTCTCTCTTTCCATCTCCTTCTCTGCCTCGGTCTCCACTCACTTGATCAAAAAAGGCAAATACTTAATTATCCTGGACAAAAATTCAATAACTACTGGTAAAATGTCCTAAGAGTCTTTCACTAAGTACTTGACTATATGAGCAATCATTTATACAGTGTCAAATTATGTTGCCTAGTAAGTTATATATACACTGTATTTCATTATAATATAATCCTAAATATACCTGTTTGGTTTTCAAAAATAATATCCTATTTATGTTTACTGTTATAATACTAATAGAGGTCCTGGATTTTAGACTGTTATACATCACCCTATCCTAAATTTTGAGTTCAGTAGAGGCAAGGCAAAGGCATAATGCATAGTACAAAGTGAACCTGAATGAAACAGAATCCAGTTTATTAATTTACATAGATCTAAACCATGAATAAATATGTTTGCACCAATATGTTTATTATATGATAAGCCCCAATTCGATGATCAAAATTCATCAAGAGGCACTTAATTGTTGAAAAGGCAAGCAATACAGAGTGAAATGTGCAAAACTTTTAGATTTTTTCTACATAAAATCCACAACCAACACAGGGCTGGAACCCACAACCCTGAGATCAAGAGTTGTATGCGCCACCGAATGAGACAGCCAGGTACCCTGAAACTTATTTTTTCTTTGATATATTTTCTTTGATTGACCTTTATGCAGGAACTCTGAAGTACATGTCTTATAAAGTACAAATTACCCATGACCCTTGAAACATTATCTTTTCCTTATCTTCTGGACGACTACTAGTCAGTTTGGATTTGGTGATCAATGAGACCTACTTTCCTCTAAAAACAGGGCTGTTTTTTTTTATTGCTAATCTCCTTCTCCTGACCATAACCAGTATTGTGAAGATAAGCTATGTAATTAGGATTTCATATATATTCAGTTGAGAGTAAATACATTTGTGCTTCAGTCTTAAAATACCAACTTCTTACATAGAAACACTAAAAAGTAACATGGAATTCCTTTAACTAGTAAAGTATTCATCAAATGCTAACTATATATAACATACATGATGACATGACTAGCAAAATTTGAAAATGAGCTATTTCTGCAGAATAACAGTTATTCATCATACACTATTGCTCCGTAAGTGTAGTAGAGGATACAGAAGAGCTTTTTTTTTTTTTTTTATTTACTTGTCAGAGAGAGGGAGAGCGAGCGAGCAAGCAAGCAAGCACAGGCAGACAGAGTGGCAGGCATAGGCAGAGGGAGAAGCGGGCTCCCTAATGAACAAGGAGCCCGATGTGGGCCTTGATCCCAGGACGCTGGGATCATGACCTGAGCTAAAGGCAGAGGCTTTAACCCTCTGAGCCACCCAGGTGCCCCCAGAAGAGCATTTAAAACTTGGTACCTGCTTCAGGGAATTTACAATTTAGTTGGGAAAGGAAAAGAAAAGTAAATGACAAGTTAACAATACAAAAAAGAAGTAATAGTTTGTGAAACGACACATGATCACATGGAAGATGACTAAGATTTACATAGAGGAAAAGAGCAAATCTGGGATTCAGATAAGGAACTTCATCCCAAAAAGCGAAAGCATGACTCTTTTTTCATTCCCTTCAGAGAATAGAAGATGGGTAAGTAGTGGACAGTGGTTATGGGGAGATCAGGCTGAAATTTTCAGAATGCTCTTTTTCTTTTATTCCCTTTGTATAAAGCCTCTAGGGCCAGGGATTCTTAAACTGATGAAAGAAGAGAAAAGAACCCTGAGAAGGAGAAAATCAGAATATATACACCACCACTGAGTCACCAGGTCATCTCTAGACTCCTGCTCACTATCCCTTTACTATCATCAAATCTAGATCCAAATTACAGGCTTTGTGAGAAGGACTTCTAAAAGTAGGAAGCTTCCGAACTAAGCTACTGCTACTGAGTCTAAATGCTGAAGCTCTTCCTCAGGCATTTCATTTTCATTCTGAATTCTCTGAAAATTCAATAAATTTACTAAGCCGTAGTTGAGACCAGTGTGCATCTCTTGACCTAAAAAGATGAACCTTCAACTTTACAATGTTCTGTCTGCGTCACTGAAATCCCACTGCATCAGCATCAGTATTTAGTAAAAACTTCTACGACTAAACCAGTATGTAACTTCCAACTACATTAAGATGTGTAATTGGGACATTTCTGTGATCAAAAGATTATCAGACCCTATAGGTGGACATGGTAAAAGTGATCTTGTTCTGGAAGAAACTTCTGAGTAACATAAACAATGCCTTAAACATACATAATAGGGATTTGGATGCATCCGTGTTTGTGGAATGAGACTCAACATTCCTCGGGTTGTCTTTGGGTGTTCATTCCACCCCAGTTCCCATACTCAAGTTAAAACTGAAAGTTCTACACCTCACTTTAAGGAAAACGTTCAGAAAGGGAAGCCTTCGTTACTAGATAAGGTGGTTCACTAAGTGTATAATAGACATCAGCATTTAGATTGCCATTTTATAGAAGAAACACTGCATTTTTTTTAAAGTACTTCCTACATCCAACGTGGGACTTGAACTTACAGCCTCATGATCAAGAATCAGAGGCTCTACCGACTGAGGCAGTCAGATGCTCCCAACTGGATTTTTAATCTTCACATTCAACATGTTGCCTCAAGTTTAATAATAAAAGACTGAAACTTTAATAAAAGGTGATTCTGACTGGCAAAAAGTCATCACAAGTTTTTCCTCCAGTGTTAAGCATCAGATCTTTGAGTACAAGAGACCACTGATGATGGGAATTATTTAAAAAAACAGTAATAATTGTATATTTATGGTTTACTTTTTAATATTTACTATTATGTAAGTTTTAAAGTTTTTTTTAATTTTTTTTTTTAAGATTTCATTTATTTATTAAAGATAGCACAAGTGGGGGGGAGCAACAGAGGGAGAGGGAGAAGCAGATTCCCTGCTGAGCAGGGAACCCGATGTGGGACTTGATTCCAGAACCCTGAGATCACAACTTGAGCTAGACGTTTAACCAATTGAGCCACCCAGGCGCCCCGGTTTTAAAGTTTTCAACATAAAAGACAAAACCTAAGATGTTAGAAATGTAAAATGACCAAAGACAAATAAGAAAAGTATCCTAAATCTGTCCCACATTCAATTTCTCAGTTTCTGAATAAGTAACAATTCAATGTAACTGCATTTTTTTAGTCTAAATTTGTTGGTAGCCTTATTGGAGAAAAAGTTTCTTTTTTTACTAAAGATTTCATTTTTGCTTTATTTAAAATTAGATGTTAAGACCACCTGTTGACAATGGAATAAATTTGAATATATTATTCCAAAATGGATCCAACTATTAAATATCAGTCTGAAAACATTCATGAAAGTGATTACAGATTACAATTCTGGTTACAGATGATCAGAACACACCTAAAACCATGACTAAATATTGCCTGAAATCATCCAAGAAGAGTGCAGAATGCAGGAGGCTTATCGTTAATTTTTGTTTTTTAATGAAAGTATACAAATTCTAAAGCAAAATTATGTTAAGTTTTTGTTCTAATTCCTGACATGACTGGAATTGGTTGGTTAGGAAATAAAATTCAGCTTGCCTTGAGAATTGCTGCATTCTATCAGTTAAGAAACTAGGTATCAGAAATAAGACTTAGTTATAAACCCAACCCCTTCAATTCTGAGCAGCTCTAGGAGGATAAGTGCTGTTACACATACATACATCCCCTACGAACAATGGCTCCAAGAAGGCTGTGCATCAGACTGCACTTTAGATGACCTTTCCAAACACAAATGCCTACTGCCTTTTACACCCCTATAGTGTATCTATGGCTATAGAATCTCAGTGGATAGGAACTAGGAAAAAGCTCCCCAGGCAACACTCAGATATCCCTGATTGAAGCCTATTACCAAAGACAGTACTTCCATCTGTACATGTACTAGAAATCACTTTCTTACAAATGCAAAAATGTCCATGAGGGGGTGGGCGGAGTCATCTCACCTCCCAAACAGCCCTCCCCAAATTACCTTTTCCTTCTCTGGGCTTCTTCTTTATACCTAACTCAGGAGACCCATTGGAAATTGGTGATTGCTGGGTCTTTGGTTTACGGCCAACTGAAAAAAAAGATTGAAACCATACAATGAAAATGGAAAAAAAAAAAGAAGCATGATTAGCAGACTCTTTGATAACACATTTATTCATGAAACTGGACACTAATTTGTGGATTAATACACTCAATGTATATAGAAAGTTGCACTGAAAAGGAGCATTAAAAGCACTTCTGCAATTTTAAATTACAGCAGTTAGTTAGCAGTAATTTCAGTGTATAGAGCAAGTCAGATACTACCCAACCTATTATTTACTTGGTCAGAGCCTCAATTTGCTAACCTCTTCCAACAATGCAGCAATGGAAACAAATTCTAGTACAAACTTTTCTTCTGTTCTACAGGATGGTTAGAAAAAACTTTACCTACCTATTGCAGAGGATCTGATTATCTGCAAAGCCCTTTGAGCTCAAATGAGGAAAAGTAAAAGGTATTATTTTAAACACTCTACTGGCTCTGAGCCAATCCATTCACCAGAATTTAAGCATAAGTGTTCAAATTTCCCCACGTCAATGTGCAAGTACATTATAAGGATAAAAGAAAACCTTTCAATTAATTAACTATTTCATATGTCTAAAAAGTGTGCCCTTCCTTTTGCTTCTCTTCACTTCTACCAAAAGGGCTCTCCCAGACAGACTTAGCATCCACAATAAACAGAAAAGCAATACTTATACTAAAGAAGATATAAGACTGAAATGCATTGTTTTCAATCCTCAGCACTGATAAAAGAATGTTGGCAGATGAGGTGAAGCCTCCAGAAAGGCTAGGAATAGTCAAGTATATTATAATTTGCAGATTAAATACATTATTACTAATTTGGTGATTGTCAAAGGTCTGGGGTTTCTGGTGTCACTCTGGTCTTCATTAGCAAGGATTATTTAGAGCTAAATAAAGACCTAAAAATCAAAGTGTTTTATTTCAAAATACATAGCCATTATATTCCAGGATTTCATTATGGTAACTAATCAATAAGATGTGTGCTCTGGCAAAAATTAAAAGGGAATGTTCGCTGGTTTCCTTATTAGAACAGAGATCAATTTCTTAATTTAAGTAATACTTAGAATACAAATCAATCAGTAATAAGACTCAAACCAAAAAAAACCTCAACTTCCTTCATAGAAATGTTAGCCCAAAAAGGCTTATTTTCATATAAAGCAGTATTTCCCAAACTGTACTTAAGAAATAGTTTATTTATAAGTAGTAAACAACGTTCTACAGTCAAGTTTACTTTTAGAACACTGCATGTTACCTTCTCTTGCAGATTCACAACACCTATTAGTATGTTAGAAGCTCTGGAAATAAAAAGAAGGCTCTGCTATTCAAAAATAACCTACCTAACTTTGTATGTCCCAAATGAACTTAAGCATATATATTTACATATACATTATATATAATTTTTAAATGGTCATTAAGATCATCTATTTTCAAACATACAAAATTAATATTAAATTGGCAATTTCCTGGTTTCTATCATACCAACATCCCATAGGCAGATAATTCATCTGCTTTTCATTATTTTTTCCATCTTCTTTCAAATCTAAAAATTTCTTGGGGCACGTGGATGGGACATTTGGTTAAGTGTCCGACTCCTGATTTCGGCCAGGGTCATGAGACTGAGCCCTGCACTGGGCACAGCATCTGCTTAAGATTCTTTCTTTCTGGGGCACCTGGGTGGCTCAGTGGGTTAAAGCCTCTGCCTTCAGCTCAGGTCATGATCCCAGAGTCCTGGGATCGAGCCCCACGTCGGGCTCTCTGCTCGGCAGGGAGCCTGCTTCCACCTCTCTCTCTGCCTGCCTCTCTGCCTACTTGTGATCTCTGTCAACTAAATAAATAAAATCTTAAAAAAAAAATAATAAAAAAAAATAAATCTAAAAAATTTGTGTTTTGTAGTAGCTCCTATCAAATAAATCCAGCCAAAGGTTACAGTGGGGAAGTGGATAATCAGGGCTACTGATATGTATGCCTTTTGTCTTTAAACATTTAAACAGCAGGAAGTAATTCTTCCTTCTATTCTCTCATTCATACCTCTCACAAGATACATGTAATCTATTACATGAGGAAGAGACTCAATCTCATTCTTCACTGTGTCCCTCACAGTAATAAGCACAGACACATCAACATCACAGCAATTTGAAATACCTCTAATAAATGAAAGAAAATACCATTATTTCTAACATAAGTTTTCTTATTTTTGCTTTTCCTACTTTAAAATGTGAAGAGATACAGAAGAAAGTGGAATTAGATCAGTACCCATTTATAAAGAATTTAATTTCTTTCAAGTTTTACCCCTGATTCAAACAGGAAAAGTACCCACTCCCTGCCCATCTTCTAGGGATGTCAGAGGTGTGTGGGTCCTCATCCATCAGGTGTGAGCAGAAGTTTCAGTAGGAGTCAAATAAATAGTAAGTGGAAATGCTCTTTACCCACTAGTGAGTTTATTCCACTTAAAAGTCCCTATTGGCAATACTGGTGTTTTAAGACAGAAGGTATAAGAAGAAAATAATATTGGGCTTTTTATTTTAATGCCCATAAAAGAGTGGGAAGATAAGATTAAAAATAGAGAAAAAAATAAAGTGTTTTTTAAAAAATAACCAAGTACTTGGGACGCCTGGGTGGCTCAGTTGGTTAAGCGGCTGCCTTCGGCTCAGGTCATGATCCCAGCGTCCTGGGATCGAGTCCCACATTGGGCTCCCTGCTCGGCGGGGAGCCTGCTTCTCCCTCTGCTTCTGCCTGTGCTCGCTCTCTCTCTCTGACAAATAAATAAATTAAAAAAAAAAATTTTTTTTTTTAATAAAAAATAACCAAGTACCTAAAAGGATCAGAAAGCTGACAGACAAGCAGTGAATCTCTGACCTTCCTTCTGCTTGTCCAACATTTATTGTAATTCCATTTCCAGGCAACTTTCTTTAGAGCTCAAACACTAGCTCCTTTAAGAAGTATGAACATGTTGGGACGCCTGGGTGGCTCAGTTGGTTAAGCGGCTGCCTTCGGCTCAGGTCATGATCCCAGCGTCCTGGGATCGAGTCCCACATCGGGCTCCTCGCTCGGCAGGGAGCCTGCTTCTCCCTCTGCCTCTGCCTGCCACTCTGTCTGCCTGTGCTCGCTCGCTCTCTCTCCCTCTCTGACAAATAAATAAAAAATAAATAAAAATTAAGAAGTATGAACATGTTAACACAAAACTAAAATCTCAGTTTGTTGATTCTTTGAGAATACCTAGGTAAAGATAACATCAATCATAAATCTATAGCATGTATTTTCCTATGTCCCTTGACGGGGAAAAAAAAATACCAGAAAAAATTTCACCCACTTTTCCAGAAATTTATATAAATATACTCTACCTTTTTTCTTTTTCATTGGTTCATGGCTATCTGGTGATGTCGGAATAGGAGAGGTATCCATTGGTTCTGATTCTTCAGTTGACACCTCCACTACAGTTTCTGTAATGACATCTGGCCTCATAGCAGCATGGATAAATTCTGGAGTTGATACACAAGGAGGGACAAACACTTCCACTATAAAAAAAAGTCAAAAAATTAAAACTTCCCACCCTCATCAATACTTCTTCATGCGGACAATTCAATATTTAGTAGAGGTGAGGTTTCTTAACAATTTATCAGAGCAGGGTAAGAGCCTAAAGTTAATTTGCTGAATATGCAATACAATCTAAAGTATGTAAGGAAATAAATGCAAAGAAAATCAGCTTGAAGGAAGTTAATCCTGTAATCCATGTGGGGATCATGAGGAATCACCTCCCTTCATATTTTTAAGTACTTTCAAGCTCACTGTAGAAGACTTTGAATTATTTTGACATTTGGGAAAACATTTTAGAAAATAAGACATCAGAGTCATAATGAGTTAATAATAATTACTTTCCTTCCTGATATCCAGAATTATTCTCTAACTAGGTAATACATCCACATGTTATAAAATTTAAAACATTTAACACATTAACACAATAAAAAACACATTTAATAAATGTGTGTGTCTTCAGTGAAAAGAAAGCACTTATAGATCATTTCAAAATATGTAGAAAAGGAAAACCTGCTCATTAAAGCCCAATGAATCTCATCTTCCAATATTTAAAATTTTACTTAATGTAACAGTCCTGATGTTTTGGGTCTCAAACGCAGTATATAGAAACTGCCATTTGGTATTCTATTACATACAATAATGGTGCTCCAACTTCCTTCCAATATGCATGAATAATCAGAATATGACATATTTCTATTTTAATTAAGAGACAGGCTAATAATACTGTTGTGGATTAATACATTGACCAATACGCCCTAATTTTCTTCTCACATCCCTGAATAATACATGGGATTCCTATTCTAATTAAAAAGTACAGTTGCTCTTGGTATTTATAAATCCCTATAATAAGGGCCAATATTATTTTATTAAGTCAAATTAACACTTGGACATTAATTAGAGGACAGTGACCGTCAAAAGCAGTCTTAATGAGGGGAAAAAAAAAAGGGATAAAAGAAAAAGTAACTCCCAGCCTGAAGGAGTATGAGGAAATGGTAGAAGCTATCTCCTCTCTCCACAGTGGAGGGTTCCCTTTATTTATCACTAAGTAAAGGACAGACAGTCGTCACGGGAGGCAAATCCCCCACCCCATCGGCCATTCCCTTAAGGACTACAAAGGTTTATAATTTACCCACAGTTAAGGAAATAAGACATAACAATATAAACAGCAATTTAACAAACAGTTATCTGTCTATAGTGGGTATTTTCTGTATCATTTATTATAAAAAAGTATGTAAGACTAGGGAACTAAGTATTGCTATCACAGGTATTCATGCATAATAAACCCTAAGAACAATAATCCCCATGTATTTAAGAAGAAACCCATTTTAGATATGTGAAGTGATGTGACATGCTTATTGTAAAGAACAATTCACATACCGGGACTTCTTGAATCCCTTAAGCAGGTAGGAGATTCCATATGAAGCAGGGCTTCAGCAGCTTCAATTGTCTTATCTGTACAGTGTGCATTACTGCTATGAACTGATGCTTCCACTGGGGGGAAAGTAAGTTTACTCAATTAAAAATGCACAGAATACATTACTAAATAAATTAACTCGTGAATAACTCTAGAATTAGTCCATATGATTTATTTACAGAAATAGTTTAAAAAATGATTTAGTATCTACTCTTTGCAAAACGAATGTTGATTATAAAGCAACTGAGAATGATAGAAATTACTGAGAAATTTCTGAATCTTATCCAAAGGAAAACAAAGACCCTTGAAATTTGAACCCTGTATCAATTTTAGAACAAAACAAACTTGGAGGTGGGGTGGGGGGAGGATGGTTGTAGATTAACAATCCTAGGAGGTCCATTATGTATCCTGATATACAGCTACTGAAATCAATACCTTGCAGAATCACAGTCAAGAAACATGTACTTCCAAGTTAGTTTAATGAATTAGTTTGATTCTTACACTCTCCTAGGTGAGTGCATAGCACCAGACACTTGGGAACTCTCTAACCAATAAACTTGTCTCTTTAAGACTTCACTAAACTTTTCTGCGTTTTACCCAAGAAATTTGTTTTTAAAGTTCCTATGTTTGTTTTCTCATGAAGCCTCTTCTAATTCTGCCACCTTCTGTAACTCTCTTTTAGCACTTACTTTATGATTTGTTGCTTGAATTACTTGTGAAACAATAAAGTATACAGTAATCGTTTGGCTTTTCAAGTCCAACAGCTTGGGTCCTAGTCTCTGCTACTTATAATGTTACCCTAGACCAGCAATTTAATTTGTGAGGAAACTGATTTCCTCTTTCACAAAACAGGTATATTACTTACCTCATATAGTTGTGAGAATTAAGTGAGGTGATACCCATAAAAAACATGCACAATGCCTGGCATATAGATAAGAATTCACTAAATCGTGGTAATTTCTTATCACTCCTGTAAGATTATAAGTTCCCTGAGGTTGGGGTAGGGGGTGGTTCTTTAATTCATCTTTATATCTGCTATAATTCCCAATAAGATTTTTAATACAATAGGTATGCAAGTATTTCTTTTATATATTAAAGTTGAGAACAACCCACAGACCTTACAGGGAAATTGGCCAATTAAGCACAAACATATTAATGATATATTAATTTCACATCCTGACTTTAATAATATTGAACATTCTACTTAGTTCTGAAACATGAATATGTAAGTTTCTAATTGGACAGATTTTTCTCAAAATGTCCTCTAAAAAAGATTAAAAGGAAGGAAGTATTTGTATAAATTCCATAAGCTATTATTACAAATTCACAAGTTCTACACACTAAAGATACGAATCTTTTAAAACTGTTTCCAGGAAACTTTTAAATGAAAAAAAAAAAATCACTTAATCTCAAAATTTACCAAATGCTAAAGCCTTAGCCTTTTGGAGAGCAATTTAAAAAAAAAAAAAATCCAGCGACTGTTTTACCACCTGTTGCACATCATCCACACTCTCAACCAAGGTACTGGGTCTCTCCAGTTGCTCTTTCCATTTATGGAAATCTGCTCAAAGCTAAACAGTTCCAGAGAGGCAGCCAAACCTCTAAGTAAATCTATCTTTAGGTGACCCTGCTTACTCTTATCTGCAGCTTCACTGAAGCAAAGGATTCAATCAGTCCTTCTAGCTCAACTTTAAGAAACTTAGTAAGTATAAAATAAATTACCATTCTCAAGTAATTTTTCAAAGTGCCTCCCCACAATACTCACATATACTAAAGAACCTTGGAAAGCAAATTCTCAGGTTTTTAAAATTTATTCTAGGAACTTCATTCTTTTAAAGTCTGCTTGTGTTGCAATTTAGGTGTTGTCTTAGGTGCTATAAATAAACTACCCTCAGTAAACTAATTCCTTATGTAATTGTATTAAGACACACCCTAAAAACCTTACCATATTAAAATCAGAGCTTCAAACACTTGATAATACAGCAACAGAATTTTACCCGATTTTTTTTAATGTCTTCAGTTATAAACAAAATGAAACGTGCCAACAGTTACAAATAATGCTGCCCTGGGTTTTTATGTAGCTTGAGGCACATTTAT
Organism: Mellivora capensis; assembly: GCA_004024625.1. Lineage (NCBI taxonomy): Eukaryota > Metazoa > Chordata > Mammalia > Carnivora > Mustelidae > Mellivora > Mellivora capensis. The sequence goes on along the minus strand of PISX010004521.1, from coordinate 91,125 downwards.
AAAACCCTGATTTCATGTTAATTACGTCAGTGGAAATTATTTCTTGAAAGCGTATTCTCTTGCTCGTATTTCTGACTTCAAACTCCCCTTTCTCCCAAATTCAACATATTATTTCCCAGGACAGTTTTACACTTACAGAGCAAAACAAAACACAAAAAGAATAACATTTATTAGTTCATATTTTAAATTTAGGATGAGAATACCAAAATGCATACGTTCTCTGGGAATTATCAATCAGGAGATCTTATGTTCTATGTACAGTCAACTTTTGGTTGTTGAGCGTTTACCATATATCAGACCCTGTGTTAGAAATTTGAGAGACAAATGTGAATAGATCTCTATCTTTGTGGAGCTTATACTAATAGTTTAGAAACATAAATGGTAGTATCGAAAACAAACAGAAGTAAATATTTCAAAACTAAAGAAAGCTATAAAATAATTTAAAGTTATTCTGTAAGTTAACAGCTTAAGTGGAGCACTGATTTCTTTTTTTTTTTTTTTTTGGATGCTTACTGATTTTACTTTTGTCATTTTTATTAACTATAATCCCAAGCACATGCAAACGAACACCTAAGAGCGCATACTTAGATCAATTTTTACAACAGTGTACCTATCAGTTTCCAAGAATACTTTGCCATTTTGAAAAAGAAAACCCTCTTCTTTTTCTTTTGTTGATATAGTTTTTGATAAAAGAAATTTAAGAAATATTTCTCTTATTTAAGTTTCTATAATTTTTGAAAACTTCAATTCACTTGGTTCAGCTCAGTAATTCAAATATAATTTAAACTAGAATTATGCACAATTCTTTTTTTTTTTTAAAGATTTTATTTATTTATTTGAGAGAGAGGCAGTGAGAGAGCATGAGCGAGGAGAAGGTCAGAGGGAGAAGCAGACTCCCCGTGGAGCTGGGAGCCTGATGCGGGACTCGATTCCGGGTCTCCGGGATCATGACCTGAGCCAAAGGCAGTCGTCCAACCAACTGAGCCACCCAGGCGTCCCTAGAATTATGCACAATTCTTAAGGATAAACATGAGTTTAACAGTGTTGTACAACCAGAGTAAGCAAATAAACAAACTACAAGCAAGAGCTGAAAACTCCTTATCTCTTACTTAAAACTTGGTTTACTAGTATCTTTCTAGACATGTGTATGAAATTAATGGCACCATGAAAAAAAAAAGCAACTCATTTAAAAAATAGAAACAATGAAGTGAAAAGTAATCTGACAGGTATCATTTTCTACTTAAGATTATTCCTTGGTGTTGCTGGTCAATCCCTTTTGAAGAAATAAATGTATCAAACAAATTTCAAAATAATTTTAACTTTAATCATAGTGCCAAAACTCAAATTTGCTTATGCCCTCCTTTCCTACTGGTTAAGTGTCGTCTTGTTCCATTTCCAGCTTTCTAATCAACTGGTGTTTGTATGGTAGATTATTCCAGACTCACTCAACAGCTGTTACAAAATACCAAACTTGGTAATTAAGTCTGACAAGAGACATACCTCTCAGCTTTGCAGAAAAGAATGCTGGCAATGGCTCATAACAAAGTTCTTCAAGTCAAAAATAAAAATTAATAGCAATTTAATTTGAGAGCAATGGAAAAAAATTAGAAAACACTTCCTTAAATGATAGTAGTATGTCCCTCCCTACAAGGAAGACCATAAACTAATACAAGATCATCACTCAACCAGGCACCTGACTTAATACAGCTTATCTTCTAATGCCCCAAGGCATAATAGGTAAGTGAAAAATACAAATGAATGCAATAAAAAGGGGGAAAAGGTAAAAATTTGGGACACTCCATCTTGTCTTACTCCTCTTTAACTTTCTAACCAATAGTTACAATTTAAAAGTTTAGAAGGGAAAAGAACTAAGCTGCCTGATGAAAATATAACATGAGCCATGTTATAATTTTCAAATTTCCAACAGCCAGATTTTAAAAAGTAAGCGGAAACTGAAATTAATGTCATTCATTTAACCCAGTATATTAAAAAATACTGTCATTTCAACAAATAATCTGTATAAAAGTTTTCCACAGTTTCAGTTTTTAGGCTTAAATTAATTAAAATTCTAAAAAATTAAAAATTCAGTTTCTCAGCCATTCAACAGCCACATATGGCTAATGCCTATGGTACTGAAAAATATACAGCTACTCTCAAACTTTTCTGGTCAACAGCAACTTTCATACTCAAATTATTTGAGGACCACAAAGAGATCTTGTTTACCTAAGTCCTATTTTTAGATTTTATTCTATTTCAAACTGAAATTAAGAAAACATTAAAATATTTATCAATTCATTTAAAATAATAAATCCAATACTTCTAAGTAATATTTTAATGAAAAATAGCTTTTCTGTAACAAAAAAAGTGAGTAGCTTTGTTTTACATTTTGGTAAATCTTTTTAATACATGGTAGAAAGTGATTAGATTCAGATTTGCTTCTTCATTAAATTGTTGTAGTATCAAGTCATGTAGCCTCTAGAAAATTCTGAACACTTGTGAAACTGAAAAGCAAATAATGTCTTAGAATTGTCATGAAAACAATTCTGACTTCACAGACTCTCTGAAAGAGGCTCAGGACTCCATAGATCCTCAGCTCAGAGATTTTCGTTTTTAAGGACTGCAACTATAACTTATTACCAAACAGAATAAAAACACCCAAATTCTATCCTGTTTCTATAGGTTTTAGCTTCTAAACAGGGCATAGATGAAAAATTATGAGTTCATTTTCCAAAAGTACAACAGTATTCTGTCCACTTACACATAAAAGATTTTAAAAGTTTTTCATAATCACTTCTTTGCATCCCTTTGAACACTTAAGCTATAGATAACACAAGGAGTTTAAATAATTATCAAGAACATGCTCCTGTCCACCCTTTTCCACCAACCACTTGTTTCTAAAGTTAACTGTTTTATGTTGAATTATCCTGCTTGAATGTTAAAATACTGATGTTACTCTTTAACTCAGTTTTTATATGAATTTTAGTCCTAATGCTGCAGTGAATTCTGAAGAGTAATTTCTTTTTTTTAATTTATTTATTTATTTGACACACAGAGAGAGAACACAAGTAGGCAGAGAGGCAGGCAGAGAGAGGGAAGCAGGCTCCGTCTGAGCAGAGAGCCCGATGCGGGACTCGATCCAGGACCATTGGATCATGACCTGAGCCGAAAGCAGAGGCTTTAACCCACTGAGCCACCCAGGCGTCCCCTGAAGAGTAATTTCTTAAATGTATTTTCAAATAAGTTTTTTTTTTTTTTTAATGGGGGCTGGGTGGTATAGTCAGTTAATCCTCTGACTCTTGGTTTCTACTCAGGTTGTGATCCCAGGGGTCATGAGATCCGCCCCTCACTGGACTCCACTGGGCTCCGAGCTCAGCAGAGTCTGCTTAAATTTCCTTCCCTCTCCCTCTGCCCCTCCTCAACTGCACTCGCTCTCTAAAATAAACAAATCTTTAAAAACCAAAAATGAATGACATTCTTCCAGTTTTATTTCAACACATGCGCTTCATTTTCTCACATCCTAAATTGTTTTCATATTGATCTTTTCAAGATTGATAACCAGATACTTCAATTTACAGTAAACTGGAAATAAGATTTTCAAGTTCAAATTTCACAATGAACTTTGACAAACCAAACAGATTTGTTTTATCAGTGAAAATACTTAAGCTACATTTCCAGAAAACTCCCTCCCTCCCATTTAATAACGGCATTAAAGTAGAAAAAAGTTCTGGTGACCATATCTCTCAACCCAAATTCTCCAATTTCTTAATTCTCAGTTTCTCAAAAAAGGAAGAAACAAGTCAAGGAAAGTATACTTAAGAAGAAGGCAGAATATTTTAAATTGAAAATCTTCCAGAAAATCTAGATCACACTTATACAATACTTTCACATAATTAAGAAAGTAACATTCATTGTTCCTACAGACTAGACATTTGTTTTTCCTACAATTTGCTATATATATGTGATATATATATATATATATATATATATATATATATATATCTTCATATATGAAGATGATCCTAAACTATTTCATAATGTCATTCAACATATAGACCTGGCCTCAAATTCCATTTTGGCACAAACATTGGCTAGCAGATACTAACCTCCCAATTCAAACACTTATTTACACATTGCAGATATTCATTTACACACTGCAATGTAAAAAAAAAAAAAAAAAAAAAACCCCAAGAAGAAAAAAAAAAGCCTTCACTTTCCATTAAATATTTGAACTACTTATAATCTTAGTTATTAGAGATCACCTAGTCAATCTTGTCCTCTTACAAAAAATGAAACCTTAAAGAAGTCAAGTCACCAGCACAGAGCTTGTTTAGTGACAGCGAGATGGAGATCCTCATCTCCTGACTTCAGGGTCAAAGCTCTTTCTTATAAATAGCGTTATAAGTGAAAGTTTTACAACATATGTCAAGTCTTCACAAAAACACTTTGTGTGTTGAAATAACTGATTTTTGATAAACAAGCGCATTTATTTCATTTCATTCTTAAACTCCTCTGACAGCAAAAATGCTGATAACTAAAGCTGAAGCTGGTAGCTGAAGTTGGTTACTACAGTTGATAGTTAAGCCTCAAAAGGAGGAAAATAAAAGCAAAAGTATATCCCCTCATATCTTAACATATAACAATATAGTAGTGTACTATTAAGTGCTTTAAAATCACTTAGAAACATTTATGCTGACAATATTTGACTAAAAGCTGATCTCCTCGAGAAGTTTTCATTAATATCAGTCATTATACACTAGTCATCAACCCATTATAGCAATCACTGTAGTTACATTAACATTTATATATTAAGTAGATTTACATCTGTCTCAATTAGACTGTAAAATCTTTGTGAGGAAGAATTATGTCTAACATTCTCTCAAAGGAATAAAAAGGTATTCTATTTTACAAATAAAAACTTCACAAACATTACTCTTCCAACATCACTGGAAACTGGCAGCAATCTAAATTTTTATTAATTTGGATCCATGATTCCTCATCTTGTGGGCCACCTTTCCTCCCCAACTTTTTTTTTTTTTTAAGATTTTATTTACTTATTTGACAGAGAGCACAAGTAGGCAGAGAGAGAGGAGGAAGCAGGCTCCCTGCTAAACAGAGAGCCCGATTTGGGGCTAGATCCCAGGCCCCCGGGATCATGACCTGAGCGGAAGGCAGAGGCTTTAACCCACCAAGCCACCCGGGGCCCCTCCTCCCCAACTTTTAACTCACTGAGTAATCTTTGGGTAAATCAGCAAACCTGTCTCAAGTTTCCTTCTAAAATAGGACTTGTAAAAGAGCTTCAAATTACATGAAAATTATTGAGGAAATAATTTGGAGACAATTATAGGTAAAATATATTCTTTACATAACGTTATAATCATAAAGGAAACTTCAAGTGTTAAGATTTGTAAATACTAAAGAAATACATTAGGACCAGAAAACAACATTTAACTTTAAAAAAAAAAAAAAACTTTTATCAAAGGGAGCTAACGTTTGTGTTTTCAAACTGTAGACTGTCTATAGGTTTCCAGTCCAAGCAAAATACCTATATGTCACATTCAGCCTCGCTAATTCCAAAAGCTTGTGAAAGAAATACCTCCGACTGGCAAAATTTAGCCCTCTAAACTTTACAATATTTTCCAAAATTCTGACTGCGGGGGCTATGCTAAGGTTCTCTTGGTATGTTCGAATCACTGGAAACATCTCTTGAAATGTTCAACACTCACAAAAATATCACTGACCCACACAATTACAGGTATTGTTAGTACCAGTAATAAAAGATCCAAAATTCCGTTCCTTAATTCATATTGTGTTATTAATGGACTGAACATACACAAAAGAAACCAAGTTCTTATTTACTAGTACTTAACTTCTTGCTCTTATCAGAAAATAACTGTCAAATGTGTTTCAATCACCATGCAGTAAACTGTGATTTTTCTTTGGGACTTTTGAAACGTGTAACATTACATTTTACAGAAAAAGTCTGGTCATTCATGTATCATACAACATATACTTATATTATTCAAGACTTTATTTCAACTAAAAGCCCTGTTAAATTTAGCGATATGCATTATGTTCATTATTTTCCCCAGTCGAACCGAATCACAGAGTTCCACCAATCAAACTACTTTTAGATCTTTTACAGCATTACCCTTCGGTATTTCCTACCTCCCAGTTCCCACAGTTGGCGGTATGAAATAGAACCCAGAGAAAGGGAACATGTATGCTTATTACTGCTATAAGTAAATATTATTCTAGCACTGCTACATCGACTAAGAGCCCTCATTGCGCTAAGTAAAGCTGCTTTTTCTATGTAACTTAAGTCCGTGCCCTTCCGCTGCAGCAGTGGCGCTGCACATCCCCCACCCCCGCGGCCACTTCCGTGTTTACACTCCTCTTCCCTCCAATTCCATGCGTACATTGTCAGCTTCACTCCCGCCCAATCTTCATTGGCTCAGCGCGGGCCCAGAGTCCCGCCCCCAGAAATCAACGTTCTTATTTGGAACATCTCAGAGAGCAGATTGGAACCAGGGACCTGTCAATCCCGACCGTTCTGTCCTCTCCGAGGCGCTTCCGCTATGGTGGGAGGTTTGGGGGGGAGGGGAAAAGGGGGCAATTCCGTGCTGAGACTTCCCTAGGGCCAAGATTCCCTCTCGCCCACCCCACTCCTTCACATTCACCCACTGTTTACGAAAATAAACGTTCTTCTCTGATGCCCCAAGGCTCCAGGTCAGGGGTACCAAATATATCCCGTGTCCTTCCCATTCTTCCCCCTAAAAAAACCACCCACGAGGGAAGGGGCATAAACCTACTTCTTCACAGCCACCCATTAAATGAGGAAAGGGAGGCGGGCCCCTGAGAGAAACATCCTCCCGGGCTATTCCACATTATTGAGGGACCCCTTCCAGAACCGTTACTCCTGAGCCTGCACAAGGTGGGGACGTGAAGAGGAGGGGCAGAGCATTTTTTTGGCGGGTATCGGTCTACCGGACATGGCCCGGGGCTGCTCGTCCACGCGGAAGTCGTGGATTTGTGGATCAAGTCTGAAAGGAGAACCGAGCGGGGGTGGCGAGCGTTCACCGGAGAAGCCCGCCGCCCCCGACCGCGGGCAGCAGCGGCCTCTCCGGCCAGACAGCGTGGCAGGCGCAGCCGAGAGACAACAGCCTCACTCACTTCCTGGTTCCTCAGCAACTGGGGTGAAGCGCACAACTCGTCCGCCCCCGAGTCCCCAACTTAACTGCGGCTCGGCTCTCCAGCACCGGCTGCCAGCGCTCCGCCCGGCAGCTGCCGCCGCCGCTCGCCGAACACACCCTGAAGCGACAGCGCCAGATTCGAGGCAGGTTACTCTCCAAGGTGATCACTTCCTGATTCGTCGCCTCCATTACTTCATTCACTACCCCCCTTTCCCCCGGCCGCCCCAGTGACTGAGGTGGACACTGAACCCCCTGCACTGACCGCCACAGGGGAGACACCCCGCCTTCTGTGCACCCCCTCTCCTGCTGCACCGATGCACAGGAGAAAAGTTCCCCTGTCCTTACCAGCCCGGATGAGCAGATCCAGCTGGTTCGTGGGTCCCTCATGCAGAGACGTCGCCATGTTTATCCCGGGGCTGGAGCTGCTGCTTCACATTGACTTACACCGTGAGCAGCGGCGGCAGGGGAGGAGGCGGAACCCGCGGCCGGAGATACACGCCGTGCGACCGACACACACTCACGCACTCGCACACACTCAGACGCCCGGATCCTTGCGCGTCCTCCGACAGGAAGCCGAGTCCGGCCCGCCTCCCGCCGCGGGGCTGAGAAACCCCACCACCTAACGGCAGGGGCGGCGGCGGCGGCGGCGGCGGCGGCCGCCTCGGTTGGCAACGCGATCCTTCCGCCCCGCGCCCAGACAGGAAGTCCCGGACGCCCGCCCCGGAGAGCGGCCGCGGCCCACGGCGGGGGAGACACCTGAGGCTGGAAACCGCCCCGGGAGCCGTGGCTAGGACAAGGGCCCTCGGCAGGAAGAGGCACGTTTCACGCTCTGCGGAAGAAAAGTCTGCAATTGTCCCCACTTTGGAAAAGAGCCATTAATCAAAATTTCTTCCTGGAAGAGATCTAATACCTAGTCCCACAGCTGTAAATAAAGGCGGCTATTTAACTTGTTTTGGCCGTTTCGAAGCTTATGCAACATGTAACCCGTCCACTTGAAAAGCTGCACTTTAAAACAGGAATACCAACAACAACAAAAAAAGAGGCATACCTACAAAATATGCTAAAAGCTTTACTTGGAAAGTAAGGAGTTTCCAACTACTTTCAGAGGCTGACTTCGTCTTTTTCCCCACTACAGAACTGTTAAAAGAGCACACTAAACCAGGTATTTATTAGTAAACAACATGCCAACCTCTGGTAGATTATCCTTCCCCCATTTGCTAGTCATGAAATTCATGTACCCTTTCATTCCTATTTTGTTCGTTTGGAAACATTCATTTATGTCATCTCCCTTTTAAAATCTTTTTCACAGAAACTAATCCTATTATAAATAAGTACATGTTAAAATACAATAGAAGAGGGAAAAGAGGGGGATAAATTGCCATTTAGTGACTATAAATTTATTGACACAGAAAATTAAACCAATAAAATGACTCGGATGAATCTTCTAAAACAAAAAAATGCTTCCCTGGTCCAAAAGAGGTTTGAAATAAAACGTTGCCCTAAAGTTCTTTCGACACATGATTTACATAAAACAGTGCCTTCTACAGAGTAAGTGCTCAATAAGTATTTGTTAAATAAACACCAGAAAAGATTTGGCAGTTACAAATTTAAGGTAAAATACTTATGATCTGATTGGAATGAACTGTGCTGATAATCTTGAAGGGAAAAAAGTTTCCAGTGGTAATACTAATGTACTATTTTACAAGTTTGCCCAGTGTGCCAGTGCAGTTTCAGAATACATATACACAGCCCATGACTTTTTTTTTTTTTTTTCCTTTCTTTCCTTTTACCCTAAATACTCATTTATTCTCCTGGAGCTTTGTTCTAGCCCTGCCACCATGATCTCCACCCTCCCCAAAAGAATTCATATGCCATTTCCAAAATACAACTCCCCTTAAACTCAATCAGGATCTTTCTTGCATTAGGTGAACGTTCACCTACTGGACAGAACTATATGATTGGTAGCTTTTTAAATCTATGGTCAATTTTAAAAAAGGGTCATCCATTGATAAGGCAGCATCTTAACCTGAGACAGTTTACAGGTGGGATGTGATACAGAATACAGCAGTTACTCCTGGCTTTAGACAGATCACCAAAATTGATAATAAACCTGAATTTCTACTATCATTCAGTAGATTTTCATGTATTTAAAATGGAAAAGAAGCTTATTTTTTTCTGGAGGCAACAGGTTAACTTGGCTCAATAAGGCATTCTCAATATGCAAGTCCTTTTGCAGCCTGATCTGATGTGTAACTTTTACCTTATAACTTGCTTCCTGAGATATATCTTAAGTCAATAGTATGTATTTTATTCTTTGTACATCTTAATTATATGTATTCACCTCAGCCTTATATTTTAAGTTCCAAGAAAAGAGAAACTGTATCTATTCCTACCTAATACTTCACAGTGTGTGTGTGTGTGTGTGTATGTGTGTGAACAAATCAATTCAGTAAGACTGGAAAATATTCCTATATATTTAAAGCTCTTGTAAAAACACAATTCCCTGGGCTTTAATGCAATTTTGCCTTGCCACTGAAACTAGGATTTCAGCCACCAATACTTCTTAGAAACCAAAAGTAGTATATTGGAAGTGGCAAGTAAGGATAAGCTGCTGCTGGAAATATAAGTTGGTACAAACTTTCAGGAAAGCAGGTGGCATTATATATCAAGAGTCTAAAAGAGGTTCATACATTCTGACCCAGGAGTTTCATTTCCTGGGCCTAGCCTGAGGAAATAAAACATTCAGTGGATTGTTCCATTAAAAATGCATTCGAAAAAATTTTAACAACAGTAAAATAGTAAAAATATAAATGTGCTAAGATTTAAATATTTATTTCTTCCACCAATATGACTCAAGCCCTGTAGTACATGTGAATGTATGTATATGTCATGCACTATATACATGTGTATACACACACATTTCACACATACTCATCTGCACTTCTCAAGTCTTCAAGATTAAGCAGGTATTAGAATAAAAAACAGTAAGAAAAGATAGGGTAGGATGGTAGACAAATCATATTACAGCATATAAGAGTAAATTCATATTCTGCTGGTAACATTACAGAAAGATATCTCCTACATCAAAGTTACTGCTATATCGTAGCGGGGGGGCGGGGAGATAAATAGGTAACTCTTACTGAAATAACAGCTCCTATGCTAACTGCTTTATGTTCACTTTTTTTCACATATTCCTCTCTACGTTCCTATGAATTATATATTATTACTGCGCTCATTTTATAGATGTAGAATCTAAGTTTCCTTGACCAAGGTCATAAAGTTAATGGGAGGCACGTCCAAGATTTGAACCCAAGCACTGACTCTAGAGTCATTACCCTCGACCACTATCCAAGCACCAAAGTTAACAAGGCCTTTTTATCTCCATTCTCCATTTATATCCATTTATTCTCCATTTACATCCATTTTCTTGTCTGAAAATCCCCCCCTTTTTTTTTTTAAGAGAGTGCACTTGAGCAGGGAAAGGGCAGAGGGAGAGGGGGAGAGAGAAACTGAGGAAGGCTCTACGCTCAGTGCACAGATCGATACCAGGCTCCATCTCACGACCCTGAAATCATGACCTGAGTTGAAATCGAGATTCAGATGCTTAACTGACTGAGCCACCCGGACACCCCTGAAAATTCTTTTATATTCCTCCCTTCAAGACATGGAACCCAAGACCCTTCTCCGGAGTGTGGACTGGACTTAAAAGACTCCAAACAAGAGTGATGGTGCAAGACTTCAGAAACTGTCTGCCTGATCCCTTCCTTTTGGGTCACTCTCTGAGGAAGCCAACTGCCTTGTCATGAGTACACTCAAGTAACTGTGGAGAGGCCCTTGAGGCAAGAAACAACGGCATCTTGCCAACAGTCTTGTGTCTGTCCAGTAGAAGACAGATCCTCCAGCCCTAATCAAGCCTTCAGAGGACTTAGCCTCACAAAAGACCTTGAGCTAGAACCAGCAAGTAAAATACTCTCCAATCCTTAACCATAAAAACTACAGTATAAGAAATGGTTGCTGTTTTAAGCTGCTAAATCTGGGGCAATTTGTTAATCAGCAAATGAAAGAAGGAAGACAGAAGGAAGGCATTTAAACACTCAACTTGTCACATTTCAGAGCTTAGATTTTTAAAAAGGGTAAAGTTTATAAAGGACTTTAACTTTTAACTATAGTATCCGGATACTATAGTATCCAGTATAGTATCCTGACTATAAAATTCTTTATAGTCTGGGCATCAACTCTTTCATCCTCCAAGCTCTCCTTTTTGAAAGTAAGTCTATAATATAATCATTATCATTAAAGTCTAATACAACAAAAAACAGATACCCTTGGCTTTTTGAATAATTTTATGGTTCCATAGTAACCAAAACGGAAAACATTCTTGAGAGATATTGTTTCCAATACCATATAAGTTGCAAATGTTTTTATTTTTAGATTACTCAGATGATTTCATTTGTTTTCCATTTATCTCATATATGGAATCATAAAATAACTACAGATTGGAAAGGAGCCTAGAGACCACATCACCTAGAGTTTTTCAAAAAATAAAGAACCTAAGTATCATGCTCTCTCTTCCTGGCTACCATAAATTAGATATATTACATTTTAAAAACCAAATATATAATTTTGTGCTCTATTAGATGCTAATAAAAAACAAAAGAAGGTGCCTGGGTGGCTCAGTGGGTTAAGCCTCTGCCTTCAGCTCAGGTCATGATCTCAGGGTCCTGGGATCGAGTCCCGCAACGGGCTCTCTGCTAGGCGGGGAGCCTGCTTCCTCCTCTCCCTCTCTCTCTCTCTCTCTCTCTCTCTCTGCCTGCCTCTCTGCCTACTTGTGATCTCTCTCTGTCAAATAAATAAAATCATTAAAAAAAAACAAAAGACACAGTCTTTAAAGTTTTTAAAAAAATGGGCTGGAATCTAAGGAAGTAGACATTCTATGCATTAATGTTATCTTCCTACAATTCAGAAGGATGCCAATTTCCTATTTTAGTAATAATAGCTCTCTCTACGAATGGGTGAATAAGTTATTTGAGAATCACCAATTTAGTCCAGTGCCCTCACATTATACACATGAGGAAACCGAGGCCCCAAGAAATTAAATAATTTGATCAGTCATACAGTATCTTAAGATTTCAAGGTAAAAAATTCTACAAAATAAACTTCTATAAAACTTAGAAATTATAAAACAGATGAAAAGTTAAATCCATTTTACTACTACTATATTTATAAACTATAAGTTGCAAAATGATTGCTTTTTTATGTCAAAAGCTAAAGCAACGGTTAATGTCTTTCTGACAAATTAAGAAAAAAAAATGAAAAAAAAATTAGAGCAGTGAATGGTGGGAGAACAATAAGAGAAGGCCAAATGGCCTAAACTTTTCTGATACAACTGAACTAATAAAATTCAGAACTGGGTTGTGATGTGTTGGACATGCTTAGGATAAAAAAGTCAAGAAAACTAAGCTATAAGAAAAATAGGCCTAAGAAAGAAAGAAAGGAAGAGGGGAAGAGAGGAAAGAAAGAAGGAAGGAAGGAGGGAGGGAAGAAGGAAGGAAAGAAGAAAGGAAGGAGGGAGGGAGAAATGAAGGAAGGAAGGGAGGCAGGCAGGCAGGCAGGCAAGCAAGCATGCCTATCAAGGACAAACTGGAAATCAAGTGATTTAGGACCATTAAGTAAATCTTCGTTCATCAGCCTTGTAAGATAGACAATAGATTAGAAGTAGAATCTACAGATTTACAGAGAAAAGATGAATTATTTCACATGTTTTCTGCTACTATTTTATTATCTATTTACAATTTTTTATACTACTGACTTGTTTAATAGTCAGGTTTTATAAACTATTATTAAAATGAAGATGTTTGGGGGCGCCTGGGTGGCTCAGTCATTAAGCATCTACCTTCGGCTCAGGTCATGATCCCAGGGCCCTGGGATAGAGCCCCACATCAGGTCCCCCCATTCAGCAGGAAGCCTGCTTTTCCCTCTCCCACTCTCCCTGCTTGTGTTCCTCTCTCTCTGACAAATAAATAAAGTCTTAAATAAAATAAAATAATAAAATGAAGGTGTTTGAACCCACAGTCACATATTCATTCATTTATTCAACAAATAATTATCTAGCACTTACTTTGAGCAAGTTTCTGTCATAGGCATCTATTTTTATACCCGGTAGCACTAAGTTATGTAACAAAAGAAAAAAAATTAAGCCTTCCTAATGCACACAGAACTCCCACTAAGGGTGAAATCCTTAGAGACAGTATGATGTATGAAACTGATTATACATGAAATTAGGGAATAGTGGGTATATAATATATTTTTGGACTACCACCCAGGAAAGTTAAAGTTACTTATATGCATAAAAGCCTTCATAAATCATAGATTTTTTAATGAGGGGTTCACAAAGGCAAAATTTTGTTAGTACTCTTCATTTTTCTAAAGAGAAGGGCCATGGCTTATTTTAGGTTCTCAAAGAGATCCATGACTCTTAAAAGTTATTTTATCATGAGTTACCCTGCCATAAGCATTTATGGACTACAAAAACTCTACAGTGAGTAAGGACTCAGTATGTACGATTTTTAAGACTGGCAGTTTGGGGGCACCTGGGCAGGTCAGTCAGTTAAACATCCAACTCCTGGTTTTGGGTCAGGTCATGAATTCCCAGTAGTGAGATCAAGCCCCAAGTCGAGGGGGCCCCAAGTCAAGCTCTGCACTCTGTGCACAGTCAGCTTCAGATTCTCTCTCCCTTCCCCCCACTCCCTCATACTCTTCCTCTTTCTCTTTCTAAAAGATAAATAAATAAAATCTTTAAAAGAAAAAAACCTGATGGTATGGTTTAGATTCATGTTTTCTGCATTTTACTTATTAAGTTATTCCTGGGCCAGACTCTCCTTGAGCTTGTTGACTCTTCACTCTGGTTTACACTAGGTGACACATTGCTTCTGATTCTTAGCAGCCATTCCTAGAAGACTGTCAACTGATACTGTAGCTAATCTTTTCTTATGGGTATTACACAAACAACTCTTTCCAAACAGCATTTATTAAGCACCCATATGTACATGATATCCAGCAAAATGAGTTTAAATATTAGTTAACGATATCTATATTTTAGATAACATTTATGACAAGTGATTTCAAGGGCTTTGGTTCTTTATTCTCATTAGAGAATATGTAGTATCTTGACTAATCTGGGATTTTTTTTTTCAATTCTTGTGAACCTTTACAAGAGCTAATATATGAATCATATTTAGCATGTTTATGAAAAATTTACAGTGGAGCTCTCAACTATGTTACCACTTTAAGTCAAACTCTATTTTGATTGATTCCTAAAGGAATATTCAGATTAACTAATTTCTTCCCCTATTACAATATAGCTTCTGCACTCTACTTACCAAAGTTCCTCAGAGGTCAACACTGAGCATTTAATTGCCAAACCCATCTATCTCCTTTTAGTCTTCACCTGACTCCACTTCTCTTAATAAATGACATTATTAACCAACCCTTACTGAAATATTTCCCTTCATTTGATTTTCATAAGAATAAACTGTCTGGCTTTGTTTTTTATTTCCTATTTGTTTCTCTTCAGTTGATGTCATCCACTTCCACACAACCCTTAAATGTGGTGTTCTCCCATAGTGTGATCCTTAACCACATTCTCTCTTCATTCTTCACTCTCTCAAGAATAGAATTTACTATCCATTCACTACCCGGGTTTCTGTACTGATTCAAAAATCAGTACCTCCAGGCTTCACTTATTATTTTTTTGGATCTAGGTTCTAATTTCCTATTAGATGGCAAACATCTTTATTTGGCTAACCCACTGGTACCTAAAGGTCTTTTATCTACAAATCTCCTTTGTTTTCTCTATCAATAGCATTACCATCATCCCAGGCTACAAATCTGAGTCACCTATGATCTTAGTTTAGGAACTCATCTATTATACAATTTTTTTAAAGATTTTTATCCATCCATTTGAGAGAGAGAGAGAGATACCAAGAGAGAGCATGGGGGGAGACAGGGGTTACAGAGGGAGAAGCAGGCTCCCCACTGAGCAAGGGAGCCCAATGCAGGGACTCGAGCCCAGAATATGACCTGAGCCAGAGGCTCAACTGACTGAGCCACCCTATTATACAATTTATTATATTACATATTATTATATATTTATATATTATATTATTTATATTATATATACAGTATATAAAATTTTTGAGGGGGATTTCAAACATACATGAAATTATAAAAAATAATGTAAAAAATAGTCACCTTCCCACACCCAGAACCAACAACTGTTAACATTTTGTTATTTATGCCTAAAGGTGTTTTTTCCCCCCTAAGAAATAACACATTACAGGGGAAGATAACATCTTTGAATACTACCCCCAGTTCTCACTCAGCATTCCACCTCTCCAAAGAAACCACTATCTTAGGTTTTATGCATATTCTTTCAATTTTTTACATTTTTATGTTTTTGTGTATGTATATATTTATAGGTATGTGTGTGTGTAGGCGTGTATCCCAGAATAATATATATACTATTATTTTTTCATGCTTTGGGTACAGAAATGACATCATTCTATATATGCCATTCTAAAATTTCCTTTTTTCATCCAAGATTTACATGCTATCCATATTGGTGTAAATAAACATAGATATGCTTTTTAGATGCTACACATTATTCCAGTGCATCAATTTACCTCATTTTATTCATCAAATTACCTACTGGTTGACAAATAAATGTATTTCCACTTTTCACTTTCATGAACAATGCTGCAAAAAATTCCTCTCCATGTTTTCTTAAACCTGTATGCTAGAGTGTTTCCACAGTATATAAAGAAATTTTGACATACAAATAGAATGTTTATATAATAGAATAAGTGCATTTTTAATTTTATATGTTACTCTCTCCAAAGTAGCTATGCAAGTCCAAAATTCCACCAGTGATATGTTAAGAGTATCCACTTTTCTCAAATTCTTGTCAGTACAAGATATAATCAGACTTTAAAATTTTTGCCATCTGTTGGGTGACAAGAAAACTATCATTCTTGAATTAATTTGCATATACTTAATAAGTACTTAGGATACTTTTTCATATACTTACTGGCTATTAATATTTCCCTTATAAATTGCCTAGTCATATCCTCTGTCATTTTTCTATGATACCTTTTGTCTTATTCATATGTCAAATGTTAACATATTCTAGATAATAACTCAGACATATGTTGCAAATATCTTCTGCTAGCCTGCTGTTTGACTTTTAATTTGGCCTATAGTATCATTTGTCTTACAAAAATTTTAGGTTTTGATGTAGTCAAATTAATGTGTTTCACCTTACAATGTATGTTAAATAGTCCCTGGAATAAAAAGGAAATCATAAAGGAATTTAAAAATATTTAATAATGAATTATAATTAAAATACAATATATCAGATAGGTATGACACAGCTAAAACAGAACGTAGAGGTCAGGAGATGAAAAAGTTTCAAAATTAACAAGCTTCAATCATAAAGATGGACAGATCAACAGAACAAAACCAAAGAAACAGAAGGAAAGAAATAATAAAGAATAGGAAAAATGACATAGAGAACAACAATTTGTTTTTAAAGAGAGAGGGGGTGGGTGGCGGTGGTAGGGAGAGAGAGAATCTTTTTTTTTTAAAGATTTATTTTATTTATTTGACAGAGATCACAAGTAGGCAGAGAGGCAGGCAGAGAGAGAGGAGGAAGCAGGCTCCCCGCTGAGCAGGGAGCCCGATGCAGGGCTCGATCCCAGGACCTTGGGATCATGACGTGAGCCGAAGGCAGAGGCTTTAACCCACTGAGCCACCCAGGTGCCCCGGGAGAGAGAGAATCTTAGGCAGGCTCCACACCCAGCACAGAGCCCAAGGCAGGCCTCGATCTCACAACTCTGAGATCATAAGTCCTAAGTAATAAGGTCCTAAACTTAAGGAAAACAAAGCAAAATGATGAGCAACGTGTATTTTTAAATGCAAGGATAGTTCAACATCTGAGAATCCATCAATTAACTGGCCATATTAATAGACTAAAGAAGAAAAATTATGACCTACCAAAAATGCAGAAAAAGCACCTAATAAGACTCCATTCTTAAGGAGAACTTAACACAAAAATAAAACCAAAGGCAGAGATGGGACTTCTTTATATACCAAAACCTACAGCAAACATTAAACTTGAAGTTGAAACTAGAGATAAACTCCCTTCGATATTAGGAACAAAATAGGGATGCCAATTAGTATCACTACTCTTCATCATACTGGAGTTCTTGACCAACATTATAAGAAAAGAAAAAGATGTAAGATAACCGGAAAGGAGAGGAGGGTTGAGTTGTATCAGCTGAGGTCCTCCAAGACGAGTAAGTTCCCAGTTGATCCACAGATGACCACAAATAGGGAAGTAAGCCCAGCCCATCTCAGTAGAACCACATAGCTAATCCATAGTCTCAGGAAAACCAGTAATTAGTTCTTGCTTCAAGCCAATAAATTTGGGGGGAATTGTTATGCATCAATAGCTGACACAAGTAATGAGTGATGGGTATCCATTATTGCTCAAGTATAAAGGTAAAATGTGATGGATATCTATCATGGAGCATTGTGCAGCAATTAGTAGTAGCAGCATATTACATATACAAAGCACATGTGTGGCTATTAAGAGCAGTACTTAATAAAATAGCAGGATAAGTAAGTAGGATAAGTAAGATAAAACAGTAAGACACATAATACCATTTATATGAATCTTAAATATATAGAATAGCATATACACAATATGTTAAAAATATGCATCAATCAAATTAAATTTGATGCTTATGAGCAAGGGAGATTGACTGTTTATAAATAAAGAGGATAGAAAGGGATAAATCGATTGAAAAAATATGTAAGAGAGTGTGAAATAGGGATCTAAACCTTTCTCTGTATAAAAAGCCAACTATCTTAATATAATTATTAAATAATCTATCCTTTCCCACTAACTTATAAATCTATGTCTATTACTAACCAGGTATAAATACATGCTTACTCTGTCCCTGAGGTCTCTATTCTACCCTAATAAACTGTCTGTGGGCCAATAACACATTTAAAAATTTTCTAGGGCCACAGAATCATTCCTTATAGGTAGGAGGGCAAACACCGTATACTTTGTTCTTTTGCAGAATTGTCTAGACTATTTTTGGATCTTTAAGAATTTATCAGATTCCTCCAGAAACAAGTCCTCTTGACCTTTTGACTGGAATTGTACTGAATTTATAGATTAATTGGAGAAGAATTAACAGCTTTACCTTGTCCATGTTTCCATGTTGTTTGTGGGTTAAAGATTAAAGGAATCAAATGGTTTGGGTCTATTTCCTCTCCAGTAAGTTTTATATCCCTTCACATATTTATGCCCCTCAACAAAGTTAAATTATTATTTTCATAAAGGTATTGCATATTATTGTTAGACTTATTCCTAAATACCTATTTATGTATTTTTTTACTATTATGAATGGGATCTTTTTTGTCTCATTGTTATTTTTTATTTTAAAATTTTTATTACTAAAGTATTGCTGACACACAATGTTATATTAGTCTTCAGTGTAAAACACAGTGATTTAACAATTCTGAATGTTGCTCAGTGCTCAGCAAGATAAGTGTTGTTATCATTTGCCACCAGATAATATTTTTACAATGTTATTGACTGTATTCCCTGTGCTGTACTTATTATCCTCATGAATTATTTTATTTTATAACTGGAGATTTCTACCTTTTGGTCTTCTTCACCTACTTTGCCCATCCCCCACAGCCCTCTCCTCTGGCAACCAACACTTTGTTCTCTGTATTTATAGATCTGTTTCTGGTTTTTGTTTATTTGTTTTGTTTTTTTAGATTCCACATATAAAAGTGAATCCATATATTTGTCTTTCTCTAATTTCACTTAGCATATTATACCCTCTGGGTCCATCCACGTTGTCACAAATAGCAAGATTTCATTCTGTTTTATGGCTGAGTAATATTCCAGTGTGTGTGTGCGCACACATTTGACAGACAGGGATCACAAGTAGGCAGAGAGGCAGGCGGTGGGGGAACAGGCTCCCTGTTGAGCAGAGAGCCCAACATGGGGCTCGATCCCAGGACACTGGGATCATGACCTGAGCCTAAGGCAGAGGCTTTAACCTACTGAGCCACCCAGGCACCCCAAACACACACCTTCTTTATGACTTTCTGATTATCATTCTTGTATAGAGCAACCGTGATGGAACCCTCTAAGCAGGTTTAAAATCTATATAAATTCTTAAAATTTATGTGTTAATTAAACCATTTGTAAATGCCAATTTTGTTTCTTCCATTCTAATCTTCATGCCTTTTTTTTTAATTTATTTATTTTTGTCAGAGAGAGAGGGAGGGAGAGCGAGAGAGCACAGGCAGAGTGGCAGGCAGAGGCAGAGGGAGAAGCAGGCTCCCTGCTGAGCAAGGAGCCCGATGCGGGACTCGATCCCATGACGCTGGGATCATGACCTGAGCCGAAGGCAGCTGCTTAACCAACTGAGCCACCCAGGCGTCCCATCTTCATGCCTTTTATTTCTTTTTCTTACTTGCGTTTGCTAGAACCCCCAGAAATAATGCTTGTTAGTAAAGATGAAAGCTGGCATCCTATTTCCCTATTAATCATGACAGTTGCCATAAATTTTTAATATAGACACCTTATCAAGTCCCAATCCAGATTAAAAGTCTCAGAGGATAGTAAATTTTAACAAATGTTTTTTTGATCTACTGGGATGATTATACAGGTTTTCTCTTTTAATCTATTCATATGGCAAATTATATTAAAGATTTTCTAATAGCCCTCTTTGCCTTCCTAGTATGTATTTAGTCATTATGTATTTTTTAATCAGTGCTCGATTTACTATTATTTATTTAGAATATTTGTAGCTATGATCATACATAAATTCTGCAAGAAACTTATTTTTTTAATGCTGGGTCCATTTTAAAGTTAAGGTTTACTACCTCCATAAAATGAGGTGGAAAGCTTTCCCTCTTTCACTGTTTCCATTGTAGTTTGTACATAATAGGGCTTATGTATGTATCCCTTTAAATTTTATTAATAAGCCTGGGTCTGATGGATTTTACTTGAATGAGGGAATGCATATGTAAAATTAAAGAACTCAAAAGTTGACTTGAACGTTTCTATTTCTATTTTGAGTCAACTATATATATACTTACATATACATATATATAATTTTAATTGTTCATAGGTTTTCAAATTCCTTGCCAACAGGTTGTTTATAGTATTTTCTTATGATTTTCAAACTCTAATCGATTGTTCTTATTTTTTGTTCTTCACAGGGCTCATTTTCTTTGATCCACCTTTACAGAGATTCATCCATTTTTTAGATTTTAAGATTTTTATTATCTATTTTCTTTTCTATTTCATTAATATTTACTTTTTTATCTTTATAATTTCTTCTACTTAATTTGGATTTATTCTGTTGGTCGTTTATTACCATCTAGATGAACATGTGTTCATTATATCAATCTTTCATATTTACCAATAAATGCATTTAGAGCTACTAAATTTTCCAGTGGGTTCTACTTAAATCACATCTCAAATTTTTATATGCAATGCTTTCATAGTTACTTAGTTGCAAATATTTTATAATTTTCATTTTCTCTTCTATCCATCAGTGAGCCAATATATAGTATTTTGATTTTTACCTCATTGCTGATTTCTAGTTTTATTGTATTATGATGAAAGGATACATTTTGATTGATACATATTTTCTGAACATTGTTGAGATTCCTCTATGACCTAGTACACAGTTAAAAGCTGACCTATATGCAACTGAAAAAAAGTATACAGGGTTGTATTTTATTAGGTTAGGCACAATTCTATAAATCTCTAGTTTATGAAGTCTGTCAGTCCTGAGGTTCAATTCTTTGATCCCATTTTAAGTTTTGTATTTATTTCATTTTTAAATTTTGGAAGAGGTGTGTTAAACTCTCATTGTTTTGTAGGCATGTCCACTACTCTTTGTAATTTTAAAAGTTTTAAGTGATATTTCAAGGCTATGTTGTTAGATGCATATAAGTTTATGATGATTACGTTTTCTGGGTTGTTCCTTTTAGCAATTTAAAGAGTCCCTGTCCCAATTAAAAATTTTTACCCTAAATTCTATGTTATTACCCCAGCTTCCTTTGGTTCGTATTTTTCAGATGAATATATTGCTCTACACCCTTTTTATACCATTTTGTTTTGTGTATCTGTTAAAAATAACATAGACTCATGTTAAGATCACAACAGATTATTTTAATATAATTTCTGGTGTTTTGGACTTATTTCTACTATCTTGATTTATGATTTGTATTTCCATTTTTTCTCCTTTGTTGCCTTTTGTTGGATTGTCAAGTTTAGTTTATTCCCTACCCCCAACTTAGTATTTTGGAAGCTATTCCTTCTATTTCTATTATTTTAGTATGTTCTAGTTGCTTAAAATAAATGTCCTTTTCACTTTTCATCTTCTCCACATCACATTTCACACAGTTCCTAACTATTTTACTCAAGGGCCACCACAATCTGGTTCTACCCTTTCTAGCCTTACCTGCTCTCTACCATATGCCTCTATAAAGCCTAATCTCTAGTTAAACTATATTGCTTGTTAATCTCTAAATGAAATACAAAATTCCTGGCCTTCTGTCCTGGCTCATGACATCTTCTCATTCACTCACTCATTCAATCAACAAATAATTTATTGAAAACTTATTTGGTGCCTAGCTCTGACCAATACCAGTTAAGTACAAAGGATAAAGTCTCTGGTTTTATGAAGCATCATAATGTGGAAACATTTAATAAATATAAATAGAATAGACAGAACATCATGAATGCATGAATTCAGGTAAGTTAACTGGTGATACTTGGTTCCCATCTTCCACTCCATCCTCAAACCACCATCCCTGGAATACACGACTACCCACCAGGTGGCACCAAACCACACCCAGATCTTAGACTGATTGAGATGTCTTAGTCTGAGTTCTGGAACCCCTTCCACACACATCTTCCTCCATACACATTGTTTCAGGTCATTTTATTAAACTCACAATAATGCCCTATTTTATGTGATCTGAGGTTCTGGGAATTATTTACCACCTCACCGTGGGAGTTTACTAAATCACAAGTTTACTATATCACAAGAGTTTACTATATCACGTTGGGAGTTTACTATATCACAAGCACCAAAAAAGAAAAATGGGGGGCTATGACAAAAATAACAGAACAGTCCTAACTGAGATTGATGAGTATCAGACAAAGGGAATCTCTCTCTGAGAAAGAGACATTTAAACTGCGATCTAAAGGATGACCAGGAGTAAGAAACTGAAAAACTAGAAAGCAAACAGTATATGTGAGCACCCTGTGAAGGTAAATGCAGTTCATGGAAATTTGCATTTCATTTCATGGAAATGCAAAAAGACAACAGTGTGTGTGTGTGTGTGTGTGTGTGTGTGTGTGTGTGTACTGAGGTGAGAGGGGTGGTATATAATTCATCAGAGTAAAATGCTTCAGAGTTTGGACTCTGGAGCCCTACTTACCATCTGAATTTATTTTATTTTTTTTAAGATTTTATTTATTTATTTGACAGATAGAGATCACAAGTAGGCAGAGAGGCAGGCAGAAAAATGGGGGAAGCAGGCTCCCTGCTGAGCAGAGAGCCCGATTCCTCCGGGCTCGATCCCAGGACCCTGAGATCATGACCTGAGCCGAAGGCAGAGGCTTTAAGCCACTGAGCCACCCAGTTGCCCCTACCATCTGAATTTTAAATCCTTGCTCCACCACTTAAATAGCTGTCTAGTCTTGGAAAAGTTATTCAGCCTAGGGTTGTTAAGAATATTAAATATATTAATATGTGAAGCCCTAAGAACTGTTCCTGGCAATATAGTAAAGAAAATTGAAATGTCAGGGTTTTGTTTTTGTTGCTATTATTGTTATTATTTCTCGATGAGTGAGAGGAGCCAAATTATTTAGTGTCTTAAAGGCCATGTTAAAAATTCTGAATATTATCCTAAGTGCAATTAGAACCCACTGAAAGGGTTTAGGGAAGGGAATGTAATGATTAAATTTATTTAAAAAAATTTTTAAATCACTTTGGTTACTATCTAAAGCATAGATTGCTTAGAGTGAAAGGGAAAAAGGCCAAGAATGAAAACAAGAAGTTAGAAGGCCAATGGCCATGATAGTAACTCAAAATTAAAAAATAACTACAGATTGATCTAGGCTAGTAACAATGAAGGAAGAAAGAAATCGGTAGAGTCAAGATATATTTTGGAGGCAAAACTGACATGATTTGGTATTGGACTAGAAGGTGAGGGAGAAAAAAGGTATAAATGATGACTTCTCAACCAGAAAATCCTTTGCTACTGGACAAAGATTCTTTGTCTACCAAAGTTTAGTCAGGCTCCTAAACCATCTCCTAGGTCCATCTGTGTATTTCCTTGTAAAATCTCATTTTAGCAAGAACACTGCTAAGTCAGTTTTGCATCCCGCATCCTCTGTATCTGCTCACTCTCAGTATTTGATAGTGTTCCTCATCCTCCCCTTCCCCCAGGTGATGTGTGAACGCCCTGGCCTGTCTTCAGCAAGAATCTGTTTAGGTCAAAACCCCCACTCCTCCGTTCCTGATATTTCCTCTTAGTAATTTTCCATCCACTGACCCCCATCCTGCTGTTTGGCTATAAATTCCCACTTGGCTTATGCTGTATTCTGAGCTGAGCCCACTCTCTATCCCTCACTGCAAAATCCCATCACAGTGGTCTCTATCCCTATCAAAATAGTTCCCCTTTGAATAAAGTCTTCCTTACCATGCTTTAACAAGTGTCATTGAATTTTTTGTTCTGTTACACTTTTCAAATGAAATTTTATTCTCCCAGGCTCAGCTAAATTACGAAATTTCCATTACAACAGCTAATAGCTCTCTCCCCCTCATTCTCATAATACTGATTTTTTTTTGAACCTTAGGTTATAAAAAGTTGTTTTTTTATGTATTTTCCCTAATAAAGGGCAAGCTGCTTTACAGTTACAGTCTTACCTAGTTTCTTGTCTTAGCCTCACAGATGCTCTGCACAACACGGGCAGTCTCAGGTAACTCCACAAGTGGTCTCAGAGCCAGGCCGGCTCCTCATGCTCTTTTACTTCCTTCCTTTAGGAAGTACAAGATTTCAGCCTGCTTTCTTCTCCTTTCAGCTATTCATTCTATCTTTTGGAATTCTGTTTCCTCTAAGACTAGCCACAGAATTAAACTCATCTTTCATTAACCCCCCCATTTCTTGGGGCCCCCAAAAACAAGTATACAGGGAGTCTTTCTATTAAAGTGCTTGCTATTAATTACTATTGAAAAACAGAAGGTGACAAAATTAAAGTAGGGTTTTATGACCTTTAGGTTTCAAGTCTATAGTTTCTGACTCCCTTGGTGAGATGGCAGGCTGAATGCACTGGCTTCTACCCTTGACTTTTATTCCCAAGGATAAGTTTCCCAAAAGTTCTTTCTTTTTTTTGTGGAGGCTTCTCCTCCCAGAATATAGGACTGCAGATGAAACCCAGACAAAATAACTGGTGTCTTCTTGTCTCAAGTAGATAACTGGCACTTCTGAGAGCCTCCTAAACAGGCATGTATTGGTAGCAAAGAAATTAAAAACAAATGTGATTCACCTCATTTTTTTTTCAAACTAAATAGCTAAAACTTAATATTGTAAGTCCAAATAGATATTAACTGTAGAAAAATGTCTCTAGAGAAGAAGAGAAAAAAAAGGATTTTCAAGTTTGTTCAAGAAAGCAAATGTCAAAAAGAAATCAGTACCTTTCGATTTCTTTTTTCTTCTTGGACAAAATCTTTGATTTCCTCTTGAAAAGAATTTTTTCATTCTAACTTACTATTCTAAATATTTATTTTCTGAGAATTAAGTAGCTTAAAAAAAGGTGTTATAGAAGAAAAAGGACTTAGATTTTCCTAAAAGTCTTGTCAAATGTCATGTACAGTAAGAAGTACCTTTTTGCTAACGAAGTTAGAGACATAACTCTTTTCTTTTTGATGTAAAACTTTCTAGAGTGATCTTTTGCAAGGTCTTCTAGTAATAAGAAAATGTCTCCCAAGTTCTGGCTAGCAAAGAATTCATTTTGTTCAAATATATTTTTAAAAATAGGTAATAATAATAATAAAATAATAAATAAGTTATTCTGGAGGATAACTACTTATCACCACCCTCTAATATAAAATATATGAAAAATATTTTCTGTTAAATTTTAAAATTGTTCCATTCAAGGAGCATAGTATCTTGGCTAATTTACACAGTGAAAAGAGGGGCACTGGGTTGCTCAGTTGGTTAGGCAACTGAGTCTTGGTTTCAGCTCAGGTCATGATTTCTTGGGTAGTGAGATTGAACCCTGCATGGGGTTCCTCACTCAGCAGGAAGTCTGCTTAAAAGATTCTCTCCTTTTGCCCCTGCCGCCAATTGCTCCAGCTCTCGCTCTCTCTCACTTCCAAATTAATTAATTAATTAACTAATAAACCTTTAAAAAACAAAGTGAAAAGAAATCAAACATCCAATTACGATCAAACACTAACCTTAAACTAGGAGAATAAGAGTTATCTGTTATAAAAACTGTCATTCTGTCTTAATAATGCCTAAGTGAAAGAGATGAAATGGGTTGTATTCTTTCTTCCCTAATATATATACTCAATGAAAAAAAATTTCAGAAACATAAAAAATTTTAAAAATAACAATTATCCTATATTATCCTTTATCCTATATTATCCTATATCCTATATTATTTCCTAATCCCACTACCAAGGGGTAATTAAGTGCTGTAAATAGGTTGCGTTTTTTGCACTGTCCCGACTTTTTTTGTGAATGGGAAAAAGAAGTCCTCATGAGTAGTTTCCAGTACATAAAAAAATTAAAGTGGTGACATTTAGAAATGCTTAATTCCATTTGACTTGCTCCTCTGCCCCTAAACCCAGAGGCCTTAACTGGCAACTATGCTCTTATGATGAAATTTAAAATGACCCACCACATAGCAATAATGCAATCTGGAACTTTAAATTAGCTACTAGACTTGGCGATTCTTTGTCTTTCCTCACCTTTCCCCAACCCTCCCTACTCCATAGTATTATATCCTCGAATGCTTGTTTTTCTCAATTTAATTGGTAAGCTTCTTTGAGGCCAAGCCCCATGTTTTATTCAACTTTGAATCACTTATTCCTAGGAGCCATGACACTGTTTGTATATAACAAGTACTTTGTGCATGATAAATGTTACGCTTACCAGTGTCTTAAGTGTACTTAATAACTGTCATATGAAAGAGGAAGGGGGAGAATTTATCTGCTGCTTCAAATGTTTGAAAAGAAACGGTCTTAGCTTAATGACAAATATTAACTTTATCTAAAGAACAATTTCAGGAGGTGTTAATTTATGTAATCTGATTTGTGACAGAGCAATTTTACAATATGGCAAGTTTATATGCTTCCTCTGCTGTATTCGAAGCACCATGAATGTACGTACGTTGCCTGTCTCTTCTTCTACCCCTCTAGCCCACACCTAAAATACTGCTTGGCATATAGTAGATGCTCAATGAATATTTATTGATGAATTAATTAATAGTAATTTGTTACATCATCTCATATAAACCTAAAAAAATTTTAGTATCTTTTCACCGCCAATAACAATATTTTGTGATGGGTATAACTCAGTATCACAAGAAGCTACTGTATTAACTGGTTTTCATGATGGCAGAAGCTCTCTTTCAGTGCTGTCATTCCTTATAGTCTAGACAATGGTTCTCAAAGTATGATCCTTGTGCCAACAGCATCAGCATCAGCATCACTTGGGGACTTGTTAAAAATGTAAATTTTCAAGTCCCATCCCAGATCCACTGGGTAAGAAGTTCTGGAGGTGCGGCTAGCAATCTGTATTTTAACAAGTGCTCCAGAAAATTCTGATGTATGGTCAAGTTTGAGAACCACTGGCCACAGAAATCTTTGTCATGGAAATAGAGGGATCTCAAAACACAAACAGGTCATTAAATATTAAATGAGGCTTTAAAGAAATATACTAAATGTTCAAATATCAAAGTGTCTCAGGATAAAGGAAATTAGGTCAATCAATTAAGGGACATAAAAAATTACCACTACATAGTTGAGGGCCTTTTTTTTTCCTTAGCAGGGATCATAAAAGTGTATTCAATTAGCAACATTTAAAATGGCTTTTAGGGGGCGCCCTGTGGCTCAGTGGGTTAAAGCCTCTGCCTTCAGCTCCAGTGGAGATCCCAGACCCACGTCAGGCTCTTGGCTCAACGGGGACCTGCTTCCTCCTCTCTGTCTGCTCTCTGCCTACTTGTGATCTGTCTGTTAAATAAATAAAATCTTTTTTAAAAAATAAGTTATTTAAATGAAATGGCTTTCAGATCCCTTCAATGAGTTATTACAAAAAAAGAATAGCAGCAGGGAAGAATATAGAGTAGGGAAGTATGAGAAAAAGGTGGATGACAGTTAAAATAATATATGGAGGGGCGCCTGGGTGGCTCAGTGGGTTAAAGCCTCTGCTTTCGGCTCGGGTCATGATCCTAGGGTCCTGGGATCGAGCCCCACATCAGGCTCCCTACTCCGCGGAGAGCCTGCTTTCTCCTCTCTCTCCCTCCCTGCCTCTCTTGCCTACTTGTAATCTCTGTCAAATAAATAAATAAAATCTTAAAAAAATAAAATAATATATGGATGAGACCTAGAAAAGCTGTTTTTTAGATTCTAATTGAAATTAAGCACTTTAATTTTAAATAAAGGCAGAAATCACAGTAGTTTTGGCAACATCTATGACATCATAACCAGCAGAAACATAAATATGTTCATATTATATTTGCTACAGATACCTCAAAATATAATTTATGGTCATCACTACTATGAAATTGTAGGCATAAGTTAAATCTGCCACTAGCTCTCATTGTTTAATGCATTATTAAAGAAGCATATGCATTAATACATCACAATTAAAAATAGTCTAAAAGCTATGTTTCAATATATTTGGTTCCTCTATAATCCTAAATATTGTATTTTCTATATTTTAAAAAATTGTTGTGAGAAGACCCATAGGCTGAATTCACCATATGATCAAGGAGGCCCATGACACAAAAAGATGAAAAAACTCTACAAAAGTTAATAGCTGTGTTGAAAATGTTCTTGACCTCATTTAAATGATGCCCTTTCATGAACCTAAGAAAACTCATAGGCCTCTTTTCCAGTTTACAAGTAGGCATCGAAGATGCATAAGGGACAATGACTCCTTCTCCTGAAACAGAATTGTACCAAGGCACCCAGCTTTGCATTCTGAAAAGAAAGGCTAGCCATGCAACTACCTTAATCTCTATGATTTTTAGCTTAATTTGGGCAATGGGCATACCTATAACTCAGACCTACACAAGCAGACAATTTAGTGGAAGGTGAATAAAAACAGTTAACTAGCTACTAGGGAGCTCTGGATGAGAAGCTAAGGAGTTCAGACTTTATTTTAGGTAACGCTTTGCTTGTCTGTTTTAGTTTTCATTTACAGTACTATTTGGGAAACAACTAAATTTGTATAAGAAACATACTTTGTTAAAAACTCTTAAAGGCTTCCCATTGCCCTTTAGATAAGGCCAAACAGATACAAACCTTACAAAGTCCTCAGCAATAAGACTTTACCTCTTTAGCTTCATTTTAATCCCCTTTCCTTTTCATAATCCATATTCCAGCCATACTGAATTCCCTTCTACAACTCAAACAGGCCATGTTCTCCTTCCTGCAGACTTCCTACCACACTGTACTCGGCTTGGCTAATTACTTCAAACCCTTCAAATCCGTTCAAATGCTACTTCTTCAGGCAGGCATTCTCTGCCCTCCTAGGCATTCCCCAGCTGTATACTCCCTAAACCTTTCATTAATCCTATCATAACGCTCATCACATTTGATTATAATGACATGTTTAATTGTTCATTTCTCCACATAGCTGAAAGCCTGGTGAGAGCAAAGAGAGGGTCTTGTTACCCTAAGACACTTGGCTCTGAGCCTGACGTGCTGCAGTCCACGGTAAGAGCTGGTAGAGGATGAATGGATGGATAATTTACCTAGAAATGTATTTTAAAGCATTCCTACATTTAAGAACCTTCAGCTAGAGCTGCCTGGGTGGCTCAGTTGGATAAGCCTCTGTCTTCGGCTCAGGTCACGATCCCAGCATCCTGGGATCGAGTTCCACATTGGGCTCTTCCCCCGCGGGGAGCCTGCTTCTCCCTCTCCCTCTGCGGGCCTCTCCTCCTACTTGTGCTCTCCCTCTCTCTGTCAGATAAATAAAATCTTTAAAAAAAAATAAATGAATAAAAATTACATAGACACATTGTTATTAGTGAAATTGGAAGTTAACCAGTGTTTTAAAAACTAAAAAGTCTGGGGCGACTGGGCAGCTCAGTCGGTTGAGCAACCAACACTGGATTTCGGCTCAGGTCGTGATTTCAGGTTCATGAGATTGAGATTTTCTCTTTCTCCCTTTCCCTTTGCCCCTCCCCCTGCTAGAGGGCGAGTGCTTCCTCTCTCTCTTAAATAAATAAATAAAATCCTTTAAAAAACAAAAATAAAAACTAAAAGTCTGAGCGCAAAGGAATGAGTGCTACTAGTTTCCAAAAGCAAACACCCTTAGTTGATCTGTTCTCTAGATATACTTATCTTTCCTAATATATAAAACATAATTCTTAAAGCATACAAATACCATTTAAAATCATTCCTTTTTGTTTCTGCTTTATTAACTGACAGGGTAGTTTTTTACTTTTGGCCACTATCTTTTTCCTTCACATGACAATCTGTAAAACATACATTCAAGTGCACTAAAAATCAATGGCTATTTTATTTTACTTTTTTTAAAGATTTTATTTATTATTATTTGACAGACAGAGATCACAAGTAGGCAGAGAAGCAGGCAGAGAGAGAGGAGGAAGCAGGGTCCCCGCGGAGCAGAGAGCCCAATGTGGGGCTCGATCCCAGGACCCTGGGATCATGACTGGAGCCGGAGGCAGAGGCTTTAACCCACTGAGCCACCCAGGTGCCCCTCAATGGCTATTTTAAAGAGTCCTTAAAGGATCCTGTTTTAAAATTATAGTTTAGAAAGCAGAAGCTTCATTTCATTTTCTTTTTGGATCACAAAATCTGATTAAAAAGTAACAATTATGATAAAACGCTATTGATTGAAAAAGTAATGTGTCATATTAAAACACTTTTTCATCTTCTATACTCTTCATAATTTAATACCTTATAATTTACTTTGTATACTTTTAAACAATACAGTTAAATGATTTTTCACTTAAACACCCTCTGTTAAAAGACAGTAAAGAGTTTAGAGACCTTACTCAGCATATATATGGACTTCTACAACCACAACTCACCTCCATTTTTTATAAACCTGATATTTTAATGTACAATTCCCAGTAAATAGGAATTTCAGGAAGACTCATAATTGCATGATACCATATTTCATTAATTCTAAGATGTACTTTTTTTCACATTTTAACATCTCTGAAATCAGATGTATCTTACAATTGATGGTATCCTAAAATTTGTAATTGGCAGCACTTATTTCTTTTAGTGGTCTAAAAATGTTTCTTACAACAGATGGTATCTTAGGCTAAATGAAATATAGTTATGAAAATATTAAAAACTTTTCTCTAATAATGCTTTCTAACTCATCTAAATCACAATACAATTATAATTCAAACAGTTCTAGAATCAAAACTAAATGAACTTAAGATTCACATTTTACCTTTTTAGAAAACTAGTGACTAGGCTAAGCTCAAAAAAATAGATAATTAAAAGAAAACACTTCTTTAAAAAATGTAGGAAAAACTCTAGATTTAAGAAGAAGAAATAACAGAAATGGGGAAAAAAAAAAAAAAGACTTGAAGATGTTCAGTCAGTAGTAGCTTCCATGGAAGTGGAGGCATGAAATAGCCCTAGAGCTTAATCTATAAAAAGAAACAAATATTAGGAACATGGCAGGGGTTAACAGAGATAACAAACTGTCTAGGAGGAAAGATACTGTTGTACTATTTCTCCCTCCTAAAGGAGGAATCATTGTCACCCTTTAAGCAAAAATATGGAATAGGTAGTTGAAATAATTGTAATTAAATGTAAAATTGTAAACATTCTTAGTAAATTAAAAACCAACCTACCAGCATTGTCTTCCTTCTGGCTCAATCTGTTTCACCTTCAGGTAATCCTAGGATAGGGGCTCCTTTTCAGATCCCCAGTTTTTCATGTCGATCTTCTACCTCCCTGTGGCAACAATATTTTCTAATTAAAAGAGTCCTTTTGTGCCACAGGGAGGATTTCTGATGGTATAACAAATACAAAAGTTATCACAGCTCATCATGAAGTCAACTTAGTCTTGAGATTTTTCAAGAAAGAAATCTGGCTCCTGAACTTATTTTTCATGACAGAAATCTGGGTTTATTTTTTTTAATTGCATTTCAAAAAGCTACTTTCATTTACTTAAAAAAAAAGGCAGTGCTTTCTTGTTGAATTATGTAAAAATTCTTATCATTTGTCTATCTTTTCAACTAATCTCTACACACAATTTTGTTGGCCACAAAAAGAAGGTAAGTTTTCTTGATCATTTCTTTAACTATTAACACCAAATTTTTATATTTTGATACCTGGTTAAGAACCAAAGTTCTACTCCTAATCAAAAGAGAGAAGTAGGAAGCTACCAGACTGCTTTCAGCCAATGTCTATTAGTAAAGATTAGTAAATCTACTTGTATTATATAACATAATGTTAATTTTGCTTAAAATGTACATTTTTAAAAAGGCCAGCAAGAAATGTCAAAAGCAATACTTGCTGTTCCCTTGCTGGTAAGGGATTACGAGTGATTTCACTATTTGTTTTTCTTTGTAATACTTCCCAATTTCTCCAATGAGCATGTGTTGATTTTCTTACAAGAAAAAAATCAAATTTAGCTATAAGTATGAATGATTAAAACCTACTATGACTTTAAGATGAAGTTAATCTAATATCACAACATTATGGCTCTGATATATTTTGGATGGCCATACTGATATTTTTGGATGACTATCTTTTCATATTTTAAATAACCCTAAGGTATTCAATGTTCAGCATATTAACAAAAAAGGAAATATATTTAGATTTTACATAGATGGTTCTTGATTATGCTGCCATACTGAGGCAAAACTCAATCTATTTCAATCTGTATTTCCTAACAGTTATGTGTTAAACACTATATTATATACTATGTTCAACAAAATTAAGAAGTATGGTCCCTGTCTTTGAGAGACTCATATATCCACTCTGAAAACAAAAGGAGTTCGCATACACACAAGAGCAGTATGAGAAAGTACATGGTCAAGAGCCTTAGTCCAGATGGTCTCACAGAGGATCAGGAATGGGAGAGTTTAATGTAGGCCATAATCACTGCGGAGAGTTTTGTGTAGTGGGGCCTTAAAAAAATGGATAAAACCTAATCACAGTCTTGACAGGAAACTGTATTTGAGCAAAAGCTCAGAAGCATAAATAGCACAGTCCATGCAAGAGGCAATAAGGAAAGCAGATAGAATACAGTGTTTCAATAGATAAGAAGGCCAGATTGAAAGGATCTACTTCTGGATGATTCCGTGAGTCACGGAATTTGGCAGAGGAGTGGCTTTTGACATCTGATAAACAAAGAGCTTCAGGAGAATGCTAAACGTAGGTGCCAAAGCACAGTAAGTCAAGGAAAAAGAACAGACTGAAGGTATAGAGCATTTTTTTTTTAAGTGGAAGTGAGAGGAAAGAGAAAAATACAACAGAGAAGCAAACAAATGTTCTGTTTTAACCTTCTCCATATTTGAAGGCATAAGGAAAGGTTCTAATGAAGTTAAGGGGATACTTATGGAGCACTTACTACATCAAAAGCACTGTACTTTTTATCTTTATTTTATGTAGTTCTCACGACCTTAAGTTATTAGTTTATGACAATGAAGGAGACTCTGAAAACGTTAAACACTGATAAGTAAGTAATAAAGTAGGAATCTGAAACCACAACTAAGTAACCATCAACATTCTTCTCTTTGCACTGGGTCAATGGAAAGCCTTGGTAGGGGATTAGAGGGAAGAAGGAGAAGAAAATCAGAGTCCTTATTCCCTGGCTCCTCTCTGTGGCATGATCCTCAAGCCAGCTGCATCCTTTGCTCAAAGGTCCCAGATTCTCCCAAGGTGACCCTCTTTCCAGGGCTCTCTTCTTCTGGGTCCCAGCAACAATTTTCTCCCTTTGGGCCTCTGGCCAAAGGACAGAAACAGCGCTGCTGTCGCCTCTAGACTACTGCTCTATTTCTTATGCTCTCCCCACACTTGCCCATATATTTATAACTAGTCATTCTGTAGGACATTTTTTAAATTACCCTAATTTGAGTATGACATCTCCTTTGTGATGGGATCCTGGCTATATATTTGTGCATCTTTAAATGCTTAAATATTTCTCCTTATATGTTCTGCTTCAACTCAAAATCAACACACCTACTACCAAACTTACCTGCTTCCCAAAACAGTCTTGCCTTCCTCAAATCGCTATATGATACTATGACCATCACTTAAGGTAAAAAAAAAAACTGAGTGGTATCTTAGCTATGTCTCTCCCCCTAATTTGTCATGGCCAAGATTGTTACAGCATATATAGTAGTATTGCTTATATCAGCCCCTTCTGTTCCTATCACTTCTACCTTGTTTTGCTCAAGTCATGTCCTAACTCATACTACAACAGCTAGTCTTGCTTCATCCCTCCCCCTACAATCATCCACTATCTCCTGAGAAACTAATAACATAGTACTTTCTACTCAAAACCTTCCAAACCATTTTGCTTCTTACATGCCTACTCACTAAATCTTGGTTTAAATCACAGTCTAGTCACAATTCCTAATGGAACCCCCATCATGGTCTCATTTACTCAGTATCTTCTAAACATGCCTTGAACTGCAATATTCCCCTTACTATTTATATTTCCCTCAGCCTACAGTACCTTTCACTTACCTCCTATCTGCCCATCCAAACCCTACCATCTGTCCCCCTTCCTTTCTCTAAACATTCCCTAATCCTGTAAACTGAGCTTTCTTCTTCTGAAAATGTCTTTGAATTTATAAGTAACACCCTATTAGTTCTATACTGCTTTATATTTTCTTTTATTTTTGAAGATTTTATTTATCTATTTGTCACAGAGAGATCACAAGTAGGCAGAGAGGCAGGCAGAGAGAGAAGAGGAAGCAGGCTCCCCGCTGAGCAGAGAGCCCGATGTGGGGCTCGATCCCAGGACCTGAGATCATGACCTGAGCCGAAGGCAGAGGCTTAACCCACTGAGCCACTCAGGCGCCCCCATACTGCTTTATATTTTCAATATGATTTATATTATATATAAGTACATTATTAACCCCTTGAGAGAAAGAAGCATGCTAAAAACGGTACCCTTGCACATAAGAAATGCAAACTATTTACTGGTGTGTTATCATAAATTAAAGTCAAAGTTTAAGAGGATAAGTATAGCAAGTTAAGGTGCAAGATGAAGAAGCAGATCCTAAACAGCTCAATCTTCTCAGCTAAGCCTTAAGATTTCTATCAAAACTTATCTACTATTGATTGTATTGGGATAGACTTACTACTTTTTATTTTTACTTTTAAAAATTTACTCCTTTTTAAATGGTAACCTATAATAGCCTTTTAAAATTTTTATGTACTTTATACATATGTACATATATATGGTCTTTTAAGAGTGAACACAAAGACTGCATTTTCAAGTCTTAGTAGGGAATCCCAGAGACTCCCAGACCCAACTCAGCACCTCTGTCTATCTAGCAGGTTTCCAGAGCTGGTGGGCTCTGTGGCCACTGGCAAAGGTATTTCCAGCCTACCAGTCAAGACCACCCTTCATTCATACTTCACTGCTATTCCTCAAAGACTCTTTATGATTTCTGATATCCAATTATCATCAAAAAGCAATCTATTGTTTTAAAAAATCAATTTATAACTTTAAGTGAATACACTTAAAGTCTCAAACATATTTGGTTCTTCCTATAAAATTTGAGAGGATTACTATTACTTATAAGCTCTGAGGAAAATGTAGATTTTCTCTGTCTGTAAAAGACATTTACTACTGACAAGATGAGAAATTATTTTATACATAAAATAAGATGGCTGAATATATACCACTATGTAATTTTAATACTCCTGCCTGGATTTCATAATGAACATTGTTTCTGGTATAGACATATACATATGGGTATACAGGAATAAAAGAAGAAAAACTTCGATGTAAACATGCAGAGAACTGATATAACAGGTCACTAAATATAATTATGAACATTTTTTAGGATAATATAATCTAAGTTATAATGTAGGAGCATTCCAGGAAGCATTTCCTAGATGTACAAAAGGAAATTCTGTTCTATACGGATCTCATGTCCACCAATTCACCAAATAAAAACCACTGTAGACATCTTATAAATATTTCTTTCCTTTTCTTCCCAGTCAGCTTCTTCTCCAAAGCCTATATATATGGAACTTAAGTTAAAAATTTATAGCACCACAAGAAATGAACCTGATCCTAATTCACTACCTAAAAGGAAATATATCAGGATAAGTCATAACAACATTTATTTATCTGTATATGTTCTAGATGTCAGAAGAATGAAAATTTATTCAGATTTTAACTTTTTAAAAATGTGTTTTATTCTTTACGGGGTGACTGGCTGGCTCAGTTGGTAGAGCATGGGACTCTTGATCTTGGAGTTGTAAGTTCAAGCTCCATGTTGGGTGTAGAGATTAAATATAATTAAATATAATTTAAAAATAAATAATAATTAAAGATATTAAAAATAATATCTTTTTAAAAACTCATTTTATTCTTTAAATAAAAACAAAATTAAGTTCAGGATGCCTGGGTGGCTCAGTTGGTCAAGAGTCTGCCTTTGGCTCAGGTCATGATCCCAGCGTCCTGGGATCGAGTCCCACATTGGGCTCCTTGCTCAGCAGGGAGCCTGCTTCTCCCTCTGCCTCTGCCCGCCACTCTGTCTGCCTGTGCGCGCTCTCTCTCTCTCCCTCTCTCTCTGACAAATAAATAAATAAAATCTTTTAAAAAAAAAAACAAAATTAAGTTCAGATTAACTGATTCTAAACTAATCTATATATATTAACAATCCTTATAAACTTGCATTAAAAACCTATGAGCCATAATATTTTCAAATAACTCAGTATATTGTAGTCTCAAGTTCCACATGTCTTATGATGAGTAAACGGGAGCGTTTTAAATTGTTCTGATTATACTTGTATTAGATGTATGAGCCAGTAGACTTCAGTCTGGATTTGGTATTGCCTTTAAAAGAATTATAAATGAATTCTAAGGTATACAGTGTTATTCTGTAAAGAGAGACAAGAATAGGTATACCAAACTATTCTTTATTTTTTGAGGTAGTAAAGCAAACATAGATTTTTAAAAATGAGCCAGAATGGAATTTAAAATGTTTAAATGAACTTCTCAGTTTCTTCTAGACTATTTTAGAATAATGTAAGTTATTTACCAACATTTCCTTTTAGCGCTAAAGAAAACCAATCTAGGGACGCCTGGGTGGCTCAGTCAGTTAAGCCACTGCCTTCCGGTCGGGTCATGATCCCAGAGTTCTGGGATCGAGTCCCACATTGGGCTCCTTGCTCGTCAGGGAGCCTGCTTCTCTCTCCGCCTCTGCCTGCCACTCTGCCTGCTTGTGTGTGCTCTCTCTCTCTCTCTCTGACAAATAAACAAACAAATAAAATCTTCTTTAAAAATCACAAAAGTAACTATTCTTTTAACCAGACTATGTATATCCTCTTTTTCAATATTACAATCATTCATATCTCTCCCCTGCAAATGATTATTCCCATCCTCAGAGTTCAAGATAACTAAGAAAATAAAATTCCTTGAATAGATTATATTTGCTTCCTATTTGGACTTGTTTTTACATGAGTAATTTAATTAATGAACCACTGATCATCAATTATACAACCCATAAGATTTGGCTGACCTACTCTGGTATTTTAATGTGATAAATATGTATAATTTTCTACTAATGGGAATTTGGTACTGTAGCTTTCATACTTTACAAAGTTTCCAGTTTGCTACCAAAATCAGAGTCTTATTTTTTTGATCAAAACATTTTCCAGAAATTTCAAACAGGTTCTTTTTTTTCATTCAACTGAAGCTATCCTACTTTTTTTTCTTGTGCTATTAGTTTTGTTTAGTTACACCCTAGTTACATTCCTATAATAGAATCAGTTACAATACCTACTTCAAAATATCATCCTGCATAATACTTTTAACTGTACTTCCTATTCTTTTCCTCAAGAAAAAAATTTATGTCTGCCATGATGCTTCTAGCTTCAGACTGGAAAACTCTCCAAAACCCTCAAAAAAAACACATATGTGTCTTCCTACCACTTGCATTATCTACTGTAAATCAAGTACCACTCTGGGCCAGTCACAGAGCCTATATAAAGTGTTTAGCTACCTATTTTGAGAAAATGAATTGACTATCACTTCACATTTGCTGGCACTGTTGTCATCATTGCTCTGCAGAGCCAGGTAACTTTTAATCCCGCAGCTCAATAAAAAATACAACTGTAGGAAAAAAAGAAAATCAAAATAAAGCTGGAGAACAGCAGTAAGCTAGAAGAAGCTAGTAGTCCTAGGGAATGCTACTGGCATCAAATATTCAAAATTTTTAGTCATGGGACTTCACTACATTTATAGAAACTTATCCAAATACTTAAGAATGATGGGGCACCGGGGTGTCTCAGTCAGTTAAGCATCCAACTCTTGACCTCAGCTCAGGTCTTGGTCTCACAGTAGTGAGTTCAAGCCCCATGTTGGGCTCCATGCTGGGCATGGAGCCTACATACATACATAAATATTTAAGAATGTTTATTAGATTTGTAAGCCAAGTATAAGGATTCTTTTTCTCCATTAAGAGCTGAAGGTAAATTTTAATGTTTATTATTACAAAATAGTCACTATAATCTTTCTGGTAAAATATTTTCTTTATGGCCAGTGGCAAAAATGAAAATCTTTTTAAGAATTATATATATTGGGACGCCTGGGTGGCTCAGTTGGTTAAGCGGCTGCCTTCGGCTCAGGTCATGATCCCAGCGTCCTGGGATCGAGTCCCACATCGGGCTCCTTGCTCGACAGGGAGCCTGCTTCTCCCTCTGCCTCTGTCTGCCAGTGCTGGCGCACTCTCTCTCTCTCTCTCTGACAAATAAATGAATAAAATCTTTTAAAAAAAAGATAATAAATAAATAAATAATTAATTAAAAGTTCCTTTATGGTTTAAAAAAAAGAATTATATATATTAATCTCCAACTAGACATATAATTATCTCACCATAGAAAGACTGAAATATCAAAATTTCTCAGAAGACAAAAAGGGAAGGAGACTCTGATAGAGTGCTACAAAGATGCTTTTGATCTAAGAAAAAAGGAATCATACTGCTCCACCAATATCAATTCAAAGAAACTCTTACTCTGTCATCGAATGAGACTACTGTCTTTATTTTTCTTTTTTTAAAGATTTTATTTATTTGACAGACAGAGATCACAAGTAGGCAGAGAGGCAGGCAGAGAGAGAGGAGGAAGCAGGCTCCCCGCTGAGCAGAAAGCCCAATGCGGGGCTCGATCTCAGGACCCTGGGATCATAACCTGAGCCGAAGGCAGAGGCTTTAACCCACTGAGCCACCCAGGTGCCCCGTACTGTCTTTATTTTTGAATTAAAAAGTTACTCTCATATACTAGCCTATGGACTTCTGTAAGTAAAAACTAGTCAATATTCACACTCTCAGGGGAAAAAATGATAATTTTATTATTATGGGCCTGTAATCTTGTCCTGAGGGTCCATGATATGAGACCTGTTATACTAAGAAGAATTATAATGTAGAACTGTATGTCAGTTCCCTTAAATAAGAGATATTTCACTGGTTTCCAAGCAAAAAGAGGTTCTTTGGTATAGTACTCATCTGGCAATAGTAACAGTGACACAAAATAAGGAGTTACAAATAATGAACATTTTATGAGATGTCTACCTGTTTCCACATTCTCGGTCTCAACTTCTTGTTCTTCTGCCACATCTTGCATCATGTAAGTCTCATCATCATAGACCAGAACCTGGGCTGCATAGCCCTGCTCTAATCTGGCACTTGGAACTGGCTCCACAATCACTGCTGGATAGTCAGAAACCTTTTCACTTTCCTACAAGAGCAAATTGAGAAAATAATCAACCTTTTTATTCACAAATTCTCAATTTATTTATAAATACTTGAGTTCCCATAGTCTCAAGCAAGCTACACAATGAGTGTCATGTACTATAATTATGAATGTAAAAACCAAAACAGATGAAAAGGGAACTTTAATAATCAAGTCCCAGGAGGTAACATTTTAAATAAGCAGGGCTTTAGGATTAAGATGACAAATTAAAAACATGCATATCATTGCACTGTCTCATGAAACCCACAAAAACAAAGTAAATGACTTCTCAACACAAACCCGTAAGGAGAAGACATAAGAGCAACAGAATCTTGGGAGATTGAAAGTGGCTGGTAAGTGTATTGAAATGGTTTAGCAAACCCAAGAAAGCCAAACACAGCCTGGCAGCAAAAAGAAGCTGAGAGACAACACACTTTACACTGGAGAGCCCACAGAAAGCAATTCCCATCACTCCTGGAAATGGAGCAGCAGGTGTAGAGAAAGAGGACAGGTTCAAAAAGGAAGATTCCACTAAAGCTGTCTGAAAAGCACTTTGATTCCTAGACCATTCCCTCCTGCATGATGCTAGGCAACTGACCCTCACCTCAGCAGAAGACTGGAGAATTAACTTTCTGGTGATGGAAAAACAAAAGCGTCTTTGAGGAATATTAGGCATATTTATTTGTATCAGTATTGCACCAAAAACAGAGTTTTCAATCAGCTTTTTAAACCTCCGCTCTTAATGATGAGCAGACAGCCAAATATTACTAGTTATCTAAGGAGGAGCCTCTGCCACCGAATATACACATATACGTACACACCCACACACACAAGGGGCATATTCTTCATGGAAATAAGATATTATAGCCATAAAACAAGAACGGAATACAATTTATAAAGATTTAAAAAGAAAGAGCTCAGAAGTTAAAAACATGACAGCTGAAATAAAAAAGACAGAGGCTTGGAAGATAAAATTGAAGCAGTCTTCCAGAAACCAGAGAAATAAGATGAATTTTTGAAAAATAGGAGAGAAAAGAGAATGGTATCAGAGGAATAGTCCAAGAGGTTCAATATCTGAGTAACAGAGTTCCAGAAAAAGAAAATAGGGGATGGGGGGGAAGGTTGGAAAGAAATTAAAAGACTTCTAGAAAATGTTTTGAGCTGACACTTTTGAGCTGCCCATTTGAAAGTATCTACCGGATATTTAATATAAAAAATTAAGGAAGATCTACAATGAGGCACACCACTGTGAAATATCACAACACTGGGGACAAAAAGGAAGATTCTATTTCCTAGAGAGAAAATGCAAGTCACAAAGAATATGGACTCAGACTTCAGTCTTCTCAACAGTCATATTAAAAGAAAAATGACATTGAAACCATTTCTTCAGACTAGAAAGGAACACTATTTCTTTTTTTTAAGATTTTATTTATTTATAATACACAGAGAGAAAGGGAACACAATCAGGGGGAGTGGGAGAGGGAGAAGCAGGCTTCCTGTTAAGCAGGGAGCCCGATGGGGGGCTCGATCCCAGGACCCTGGGACCATGATCTGAGCTGAAGGCAGACGTTGAAAGACTGAGCCATCCAAGCACCCCTAGAAAGGAACACTATTTCTAACCTGGAATTCTTCAGCCAGTCAAATCATCTTATGAAAATTAGGTATTTTCTCAAATTTGAAAGATCTCAAAACATTTACCTTCCATACATCCTTTCTCAAGAAGCAAGTAGAGAATGTATTTCATCAAAACAAAAGTTAAGTTTTAATAAAGATAACTTAAGATAGAGAATATGGGAGATTCAAAATGGGAGAGAAACACTAGTAATCTTGAAGAGGACTGTGACGAGTGAGCCCAGAATGCCAGCTATGCACTGGATTTATAAGGCAAACTGTCTGGATTGCAGGAACATGATTCCTGAGACAGAAGAGAAACTGTCATCACCAAGACAACCACCGGCACTGTTCTTAAGGACACAGTGTCCAGGAAGTCCCAGTTTTTATTCATATTTGGCTTACTTTGATGTATCTACCCGGCATTGCTACCTACATCAGCGAAGAACACTCATTTCACCTCCTAGATGTGTCCTACTTTGATCTACTGACTCTTAAGTGTTTGAAGAAGGCAACAAAGAGCTTGGGAAACAAACAACAAACAAAAAGCAGAACAGCTTTCCCTGGGACGGTATATACACCTGCTGAACCAACCTGCAACACCAGGTCATACCGTTGCCTGAAACCTGACCAAGATGACCCTATGTTTCCAAGAACTAACTCACGACATTCCTACTCACTTGCTGAGGAGAACCTCCTGAAACTCTGTGACCGGATGCCAGACTAGACTTCCTTTTCCTGGAAGCTTTAATCTAACTGTGATGATGCTATCATTTCCTAACTCCGCTTGGGACATTATTCATTTTTTCAAAGTACAACAACATGTTTAGGAATATCTCCGAAGACAATAAAGCTATAAAGAAAAGTAAAGGAATAGCACCACATAGGTCAGGATAATGGCAGCTCTGAGAATATTAAGAGAGGGGCACACTTCATATTCTAAAATACTACTAAATGCTATTTTAGTAACCTGATTGATAAGTAATATTTATTCTTTTTATTCTCAAACTAAACATATATTTTATAACTTTTCATTTTGTATCAAACATTTCACAAAAAATTTAAGTAAATTAAAAACAAAGGTACAAGTGAATTAAAAATAAGCAAGCCCATATGCTGAATATTAACATTGAATTTCCTACTCTGTATGAGGCAAAAAAAGTTTAACATTAAAAAAGAAAATCCTGGGGGCGCCTGGGTGGCTCAGTGGGTTAAAGTCTCTGCCTTCAGCTCAGGTCATGATCTCAGGGTCCTGGGATCGAGCCCCACAATGGGCTCTCTGCTCAGTGGGGAGCCTGCTTCCTCCTCTCCCTCTGCCTGCCTCTCTGTCTACTTGTGGTCTCTGTCTGTCAAATAAATAAATAAAAATCTTTAAAAAAAAGAAAAAGAAAGAAAGAAAGAAAATCCTGGGGCACCTGGGTGGCTTGGTCAGTTGAACAATGGACTCTTGGTTTCAGCTCAGGTCATTATCTCAGGGTCCTGGGACTGACCCCTATTTCAGGCTCTGCATTCAGGGGGTAGTCTGCTTCCCCTCTCCCTCTCTTGCCCCCTCTGCCCCATCCCCTGCTCAAGCACTCTCTCTCTCAAATAAATAAATCTTTTTTTAAAAATCCCTTCCCACAAATTGGATATACTAACAGTTGAATCTCCATGCGGCTTTCTCAGCTTTATAACTAC
Organism: Mellivora capensis; assembly: GCA_004024625.1. Taxonomy (NCBI): domain Eukaryota; kingdom Metazoa; phylum Chordata; class Mammalia; order Carnivora; family Mustelidae; genus Mellivora; species Mellivora capensis. Next base: position 48,383 of record PISX010004521.1, on the reverse strand, counting down.
AACCTACAGGCAACATCATCTAGCTGTAACAGTTGTTAATGAGGAGCATGGGATAGGTAAAAACTAACAAGATCTCCACTCATCAGAAACTCAGAATGCAACAACAGAAGTGGCATTTGAGCTAGTACTGACCCAAGTACTAGCACTGACTCAAGCAGTAAATATAACTCAAGAGATTTATAACTTCTTTAATTCCTCTGAAATCTAATAGTATTACTATTAGTAACATTAATCTGAATTATTTTATATTGTGAACTCTCCACCTCCACCTTACCAATAGGAAATAAATCAAGTTGTCTAAACTATGCAATACTTGAGTCCAGAATTCTGTACAAGGTCAACTTCCCCATTTATACTATTTTCCCCACCAACTAGGATTCTAGACCCACTCTTCTCTCTCATATATGTTAGTTGGGTTTTAACATTTCAATGGTTCCATCTTTATTAGAAAAATTCAACTTTTCTTTCTTTTAACTGAACTCCAGATCTTTGCTTCTTATATCTGTATACACTCTCAAAAGATAGTCTCTTTGGCTAGTTATCTACACATACCTTGTCATCTGGATTCCACCACCTCACTGAAACTATTCTCTTAAATGTCAATAAGGACTAAATTCTTTTCCTACTTTTCATCTTCCTTTCCCTTTCTGCAGACTCTTATACACTTATACACTCTTACCTCATTTTAAAAACTATTTCTTCCATCTTTTTCACTCTCTTTCTACCACTCTACTTTTAAGCATCTCCTCTGATTCTTCTTCCTTCTCCAGCGACTGAAATATAGCCAATTAACTAAGGTTCTGTCCTCAGCATTTCCTTTTTACTCTATTCTACCTTCCCTGGCAAAGTCACCCATTCTTAGGATTTGTTTTAAAATAGCACCTCTATACTGATGATTACTAAATATTTGTCTTCTTCTCTGACTCATCTCCTGAACTCCAGAACAAAGTTTTAAACTACCAACTTAACATCAGTACAAGAATAATCAGCTAATACTCAAAGCTTAACATGTTTAAATGGAACAAACAACATCTTTCCCTGTTCTCCCACCCTGTGTTCTTCTCTAAACCTGTTTCTTCATATTAAAAAAAGAGAGAGAAAAAGAAAAAGGTTACCATATTCATGCCTCTCAAAGTCCCTTGAAAATTAAATATCCACAAAGTACATATGCTTAGCACAGGGTTTAGAACAGAGTAAATACTCAATTAGTGATAGCTAATTGTCATATTGTAACACTAGTAATAGTATTCAAACTTACTATTTGCCCTCAACTGTGAAGGGCATCTTTTCACATTACAATCAGAATTGTGTTACTTCTTTGTACAAAAAGCTTCCATGACTCCCCACTTGTCTAAAAGGAAAACTGAACATATAAAACAATGGTTTTTAACACTTTTTGAAGTATAACCCTCAACCCACATTAGGTGTTGAATTGATTCAGACTGGGGGATTATAGAAGACTTCCTAGAACAGGGTCCTGAATGGATGAAAAGGATTTTGATAGATGTGGAAGGCAATTGTAGGCTCATGAGCAAAAGTCATAGAAGCTTTCCCATTTGGGAATTAAGGACAAAGCAAGTAATCAGAGAACTGTGAGAAGTAATACAGAAAATAGGGCTATAAATGGGACATATTAATTTTTGGAGCTGTTGTAACAAATTATCATAAACAGGGCTGTAATGCTGCTATTAATGTCCCTGCTCTTCCCCTCCCTTCTGTTCTACTGCATTCTGTATCACCTATGAGTCAATTTACCAGATCATACAGTAATTGTGCACTTCATTTTAAAAGAACTGTAAAATTATATTATTTTATATTTCCACTATAAATGTATGAGTTCCAGTGCTCTACATCCTTTCAACACATGGTATCCCTGTTTGTTTGCTTGTTTATCCAGTTAGAGAAAGAGGCACAAGCTGGGGGAGAAGCAGAGGGAGAAGGAGAACCAGGCTCCCCACTAAGCAAGGAACCGAATGCAGGACTTGATTCCAGGACCCCTGGATCATGACCTGAGCTGAAGGCAAACGCTTAATCAACCCAGCCACCCAGGCATCCCTCCAACACATGGAATCCCTGTTATTTTTATCATTCTGTGTAAGTATGTAGTAGTAGCTCCCTGTGGTTTTGTTTCCCTGGTATATTAATATTGAATTTCCTACTCTGTATGAGGCCAAAAAAAGGGTGTTTTTATGTGCATTTATTGGTCATTCATACTATTAACCATTCAGATCTTTTCCCCATTTTAATGGATTATCTCCAATTTACTTTTTTTAAGATTTTATTTATTTGAGAGAGAATAAGAGGGAGAGAGCATGAGAGGGGGAGGGTCAGAGAGAGAAGCAGCCCCCCCACTGAGGCTCCATCCCAGGATCCAGGGATCACAACCCAAGTGGAAGGCAGACACTTAAAGGACTGAGCCACTCAGGCAGGTGCCCATCCTACCTATTATTTTATATATTCTGAATATAAACCCTTTGTCAGTATGTATATTGTAAATATTTTTTCCAATCTTTGCTTCACCTTTTCATTTTCTTAATTTTCTTAGTGGAACTTTTAAAAAATTTTAAAGACATTATTTGAGAGAATGAGAGCACAAGCAGGGGGAGGGGCAGAGAAAGAGGGAGACGCAGGCTCCTCGATTCAGGGCTGATCCCAGGACTCTGGGATCATGACCTGAGCCAAACGCATCCACTTAACTGACTGAGCCACCCAGGTGCCCTTTAATGGAATTTTTTTTTAAGAACAGAAGTTTTAAATGTAAATGAAATTCATCATTTTTTCTTTTAAAGTTTTTTTCATGTTTTTGTGTTCAATCTAAGAAAGCATTGCCTAGTTCAAGATTGAAAAAAATTTCTCCTATGTTTTCTTCCGGAAGTTTTTATAGTTTAAACGTTTAATTCCATGATCAGTTTTGAGTTATTCATTGTCTCTGATGTAAAAACAGATTGAGTTCATTTATTTGCATATGGATATCCAGTAGTTCCACCATTATTTGTTTAAAAGACTATCCTTTCTCCACCAAATTACATTACCACCATTACTGAAAATTAATCAGTGTTATGTGGATCTATATTATATTCCACTGATCTACATGTCTGTTGGCATATCAAACCACACTGTCTCAATTATTGGGATTTCATGGTAAGTCTTTAAATCAGGTGGATAAGCCCTCCAACTTTGTTTTAACATATGTCTTCCAATCCATAAACATGGTGAAACTCTTCATTTATTTAGGTCTTTAATTTCTTTCAACAACATGTTGAAGTTGTCTGCATACAGATCTTTTATTTACTTTATTAAGCCTATCCCTGTATTATTTTGATGCACTAAATAGTACCTCTTTTTAAATTTCATTTTCCAGTTGTATTTTGCTTATATGAACAGAATTCTTTATATATTCATCTGTTCTAAATTTATTAATTCTAACCATTATGTAGATTTCTTAGGAATTTCTATATACATGATTATATCACTTAGAAATAAAGACAGTTTTACTTCTTCTTTTCCAATCCATAGGTCTTTTATTTTTCTTGCCCTGCACCAATCTTGGCACTCCAATGCTGAATAGAAGTGGTTAGAGCAGACATCTTTGCTTTACTATCAACCTTAAAAGGAAAACATACCCCTTTTCACCTTTAAGAGTGATACTGGCTGTGGGTTTTTCACAGTTGCACTTATCAGATTGAAGAAGTTGCCCTCATTACTAGTTTAGGGAATCTGTATAATAAACAGGTGTTGAATTTTGACAAATGGGTTTTCTGTGGCTATTGATACGATCACATGATCCTCCCTTTTTACTTTGTTAATGTGATGCATTACACTGATTGATTAAACCCACCTTGCTGGGATAAACTCCATTTGGGACATATGAACCCTATGCTTGTATTTTGTCAAGAATGTTTTTATCTATGCCCATGAAGGATATTGTTTGTAGTTTCTTCTCCTATGTATCTCCGGTCTTGGTATCAGAATAATGCTGGCCTCAAAATGAGTTAGGAAATGCTATGTTGTCTATTTTCTAAAAGAATTATTTAAGATTGTTATTATTTCTTGCTTAAATACTTGTTAAATCAACAATAAAACCATGGCACCTGGGTTGCTCAGTCAGCTGTCTGACTCTTGATCTCAGCTCAGGTCCTGATCTCAGGGCTCTGATCTCAGAATTGTGAGTTCAAGCCTTGCCTTGGGCTCCACACTGGGCCTGGAGTCGACTTAAAAAAAAAAAAAAATGCAGGCCTAGACAATCAATAAAGACAATTTGCTCTGGAAATTTCTTTGTGGAAAAGATTTTGTCTAGGAATTCAATTTATTTTAAGATAGAGGGCTATTCAGACTTCCTATTTCTTTTGGAATGACTTTCAAGGATTTTGTCCATTTCATCTCAGTCGCCAAGCTTATTGGCATAAAGTTGTTGATAATATTTAGTGTCAATACTAAGGACTCTTTCATTCCTTATATTAGTAGTTTTTTTTAAAGATTTTATTTATTTATTTGAGAGAGTATGCATGCTCAAATAGGGGGTAGGGGCAGAGGGAGACAGAGAAGCAGACTACTCACTGAGCAGGGAGCCCAACATGGGACTTGGTCCCATGACCCTGGGATCACAAGTGGAACCAAAAACAGAAGTTTAACTGACTGAGCCACCCAGGCGCCCTCTATTAGTAATTTTTGCCTCATGGTTTTGGTGGGTTTTTTTTTCTTCTGCAGTCTAAAGAGATTTATCAATATTGTTAATTTTTTCAAAGGACTAGCAGATAGTTAATTTCTCTGATGTTTGTCCATTTTCTACCTTACTGACCTGTTCTTATTTTTATTATTTCCTTCCTTCTACTTCCGATTTAATTTGATCCTCATATTCTAGATTATTTGGACAAAAGCTTAAATGATTTTAGACTATACTCCTTTTCTAATTAATATAAGTTTTTAAAGGTATAAATTTCCCTCTAAGCACTGCTTTAACTACATTCCTCAAATTTTGATATACTGTGTTCTCATTTTCATTTAATTAGGGTATTCTCTAAATTCTCTTGTGATTTCTTTTTAATCTATGAGTTATATAAAAGTGAGCTCTTTAACATCCAAATATTTGAGGATTTTTCAAGAGTTTTTTGTCGTTAATTTCTAACATAATTCTGCTTTGGTCAAAAACTTTCTCTGTATGATTTCAATCCTTTAAAAAGTAGATATGGGATACCTGGGTGGTTCAGTCAGTTAAGCATCTGACATTTTTTAACACAGACTAACATTTTATTTTATTTTATTTTATTTTATTTTATTTGGATAAAGGGATCATTTTTAATGTAAATTCAATTAATTAATATACAGTGTATTATTAGTTTCAGAGGTAGAGTTCAGTGATTCATCAGTTCTTTATAACACCCAGTGCTCATTATATCATGTGGCCTCCTTAATGCCCATCACACAGTTACCCCATCCCCCCTACCTGCTACCCTCCAGCAACCCTGTTTGTTTCCTATGATTAAGAGTTTCTTATGGGGGGCGCCTGGGTGGCTCGGTGGGTTGAGCCTCTGCCTTCGGCTCAGGTCATGATCTCGGGGTCCTGGGATCGAGCCCCGCATCGGGCTCTCTGCTTGGCAGGGAGCCTGCTTCCTCCTCTCTCTCTCTGCCTACTTGTGATCTGCCTGTCAAATAAATAAATAAATAAAATCTTAAAAAAAAAAAAAAAGTTTCTTATGGTTTGTCTCCCCCCTTGATTCTGTCTTTTCTTTTTCCCTCCCTTCCCCTATGTGCCTCTGTTTTGTTTCTTAAATTCCAACATGACTGAAATCATATTATTGTCTTTCTCTGCTTGACTTGTTTCACTTAGCATAATACCCTCTAGTTCCATCCATGTCCTTGCAAATGGCAAGATTTCATTTCTTTTCATAGCTGAGTAATATTCCATTGAACACATATACCACATCTTCTTTATCCATTCATCTCCCAATGGACACCTGCACTCTTTCCATAGTTTGGCTATTAGGGACATTGCTGCTATAAACATTGGGGTGCAGGTGCCCCTTCAGGTGACTACATTTGTATCTTTGGGGTAAATACCTAGTAGTTGCAGTAGCTCTATTTTTAACTCTGAGAAACCTATTATGCCATTTTCCAGAGTGGGTATACCAGCTTGCATTCTCACCAGCAATGTGAGAACTTTCTCCTTTCTCTGCATCCTCGCCAACATTTGTTGTTTCCTGACTTGTTAGTTTTAGCTCTCCTAACTGGTGTAAAGTGGTATCTCATTGTGGTTTTGATTTGTATTTCCCTGATGCTGAGAGATACTGGGCATTTTTTCAGGTGTCTGTTGGCCATTTGGATGTCTTCTTTGGAGAAATGTCTGTTCATGTCTTCTGTCCATTTCTTGACTGGATTATTTGTTCTTTGTTGAGTTTGAGAAGTTCTTTATAGATTTTGGATACTTTATCTGATAAGACATTTGCAAATATCTTCTCCCATTCTGTCGGTTGTCTTTTGGTTTTGTCAACTGTTTCTTTTACTGTGCTGAAGTTTTTTATCTTGATGAAGTCCCAAAAGTTCATTTCTGCTTTTGTTTTCCTTGCCTTGGGAGACGTGTCTAGCAAGAAATTGCTGTGGCAAAGGTCAAAGAAGTTGCTACCTGCATTCTCCTTAAGGATTTTGATTGATTCCTGTCTCACGTTTAGGTCTTTCATCCATTTTGAGTTTATGTTTGTGTGTGGTTTAAGAAAATGGTCCAGTTTCATTCTTCTGCATGTGGCTGTGCAATTTCCCAACACCATTAGTTGAAGAGACTGTCTTTTTTCCATTGGACATTCTTTCCTGCTTTGTCAAAGATTAGTTGACTATAGAGTTGAGGGCTCTCTATTCTGCTCCATTGATCTTTGAGTCTGTTTTTGTGCCAGTACCATACTGTCTTGATGATGACATCTTTGTAATAGAGATTGAAGTAGGCATTGGGATGCCACCAGCTTTGGTTCTCTTTTTCAACAATTCTTTGGCTATTTGGGGTCTTTTCTGGTTCCACATAAATTTTAGGATTATTTGTTCCAGTTCTATGAAAAATGTTGATGGTATTTTGATAGGGATTGAGTTGAATGTATAGATTGCTCTAGGTAGCATAGATATCCTAACAATATTTTTCTTCCAATCCATGAGCATGGAGCATTTTTCCATTTCTTTGTGTCTTCCTCAATTTCTTTCATGAGTACTTTATTGTTTTCTGAGTGCAGATCCTTTGCCTCTTTGCTTAGGTTTATTCCTAGGTATCTTACGGTTTTGGGTGCAATTATAAATGGGATCAACTCCTTAAATTTCTCTTTCTTCTGTCTCATTGTTAATGTATAGAAATGCAACTGATTTCTGTGCATTGATTTTATATCCTGCCGCTTTGCTGAATCCATGTATGAGTTCTAGAAATTTGGGGGTGGGGCTTTTTCAGTTTTCCATATAGAGTATCATGTCATTTGCAAAGAGTGAGAGTTTGAGTTCATCTCTGCTAATCTGGATACTTTGTATTTCTTTTTGTTGTCTGATTGCTGAGGCTAGGACTTCTAGTACTATGTTGAACAACAGTGGTGAGAGTGAACATGCCTGCGTGTTCCTGACCTTAGGGGAAAAGCTCTGTTTTTTCCCATTGAGAATGATATTCGCTGTGGGCTTTTGTATATGGCTTTGATGATACTGAGGTAAGTTCCCTCTATCCCTACACTGTGGAGAGTTTTTATGAAGAAAGGAAAGCATCCAACTTTGACTTCAGCTCGGGTTGTGATCTCAGGCTCATGGGATCGAGCCCCAAGCAGGCCCCTCAATGAATGGAAAATCTGATTGTTTCCCCTGCCCCTCGCTCTGCCCTTCCCCCGCTCACGTGCTCTCTCTCTAAAATAAATAAATCCTTTTTTAAAAATATTGAGATGTGTAGATACACCTGCCTACCCAAGTTGGTGGAGCATGTGACTCTGGATCTCAGGGTTGTGAGTTCAATCCTCACACTGAGTGTAGAGATTACTTAAAAATTTAAAAAAAAAAATTTAAAAAAGTATTCAGATATATAGCCCAGCATATGACCTATCTTGATTCACTGTCCATGCACACTCAAAATGAATGTGTACTCTGGTACTATTAGGTAGAGAGTCCCATAAATGTCCATTAGGTGAAGCTGGTTGATAATGTTGTTGAAGCCTTCTATATCCTCACTGATTTTCTAATTGTCCTGTCAGCTTCTAAGAGGAATGGAGCAATCTCCAACTAATACTGTGGGCTTATCTATGTTTTCTTTCTTATCTATGTTTATTTTTTTTCTGTCACTTTATGCCTTGTGTATTTTGAAGCTCTAATATTGAGTGCATATGCATTTCTTGATAAATGGTCCTTTTTTATGAAATGTCTATCTTTATTCCTGGTAACATACATTTTTAAAGATTTTATTTGACAGAAAGACACAGTGAGAGAGAGGACACAAGGAGGGGTAGTGGGAGAGGGAGAAGCAGGTTTCCCACAGAGCAGGAGCAGGGAGCCTGATGCGGGACTTTTCCCAGGGACCTGGGATCATGACCTGAGCCAAAGGCAGCCACTTAACAACTGAACCACCCAGGGGCCCTATACCTAATCTATTTTTAATCTTATCCAGTGAAATTTTTACAAATAGCATGTATTTCATTTCTGGAAGTTTTGTTTTTTTCTTTTTTTATGTCTTTTATGGCTCTCCTCTGAGGTTCATGTTTTCTTTTAACTTCTTGAGCATATTTATAATGGTTGTTTTGAAGTCTTATCTGCTAATTTCATCATCTCTATCATTTGTTTTTCTGTCTTGATAGGTTTTTTTTTCCTTCAAGTTATAGGTTATATTGTACCTCCTTCTTTGCATTTAACATGGCTGGGTGTAAAGATGTGTAAATTTTACACTGTTGGGTGCAATTTATATACTGTTGTAGTATTTTAATAATGTTTATTATGAAGTTTCAGTTCCTTATAGTTCAAGTGGCACCTGGCTGACTCAGTCCGAAAAAGATGCAACTCTTGATAGCATTGTGAGTTCAAGCTCCGTGCTGGGTGTGGAGATCACTTAAAAATAAAATCTTAAAAAAAAAAAAAAAAGGTTGCTTATGGGTCTTTTTCAAGGCCTGTTTTTAGACCAAGCTTGAACTACCCTTTATTTTAGGACTACTTTAGCCCTACTGGAAGGCAGAACTCTTCTGAGGCTCTAACAATGCCCTGAGCATTTAACAAGGACTCTCTCTTCTAACTGCTAAGAATTCTAATATCTCCCAGCCCTGGGTGAACTCTGATTTTTTAGTAAAGTATTGAGTTTATACTTTTCTGGTCACTCTTTGCGTGGTTTCGAGTTTATTATATCTGGGAAGCTTATTCAGCTAAAACCCAGAGTGCCTGAGGCTGCGTTTTGGTACTCTCCCTCTGGGTAGCTTCTTCCTCTCAGATACTCTGAACTTCAAATTAGTCTTTGCCTTTCCAAATTCCAAATTTTAGGCAACCCTCTTGGATACCCTTCCTCCATGGGAGCTTTGTACTATCACTTTGTTATCGCTCAATAAATTGCTCAATAAACCTTGCTTTGCTGCCCCAAAACAAAACAAAACAAAAAACAACAAAAAAACAAACAAACAAACAAAAAAACCCACCAAATTCAAAATTTTATTTCCTCAGTTCAGTGACACTGTCACTCTTTGTTTGGGTTCTTTCTCCCTACCCTGTGATCTAGAAAGTGGCTCCAAGCAATGAATTAGTACAATCAGAGATCACCTGCTCTTCTCTCGGGAAGCATAGCCCTGTGCCTCCTGATGTCCTACTGTCTTAGTCCATTCAGGCTGCTGCAACAAAATACCACTATGTGGCTTATAAACAGTAGAAATTTATTGTGCACAGCTGTGGGAGCAATAAGTCCAAAATCAGGGTGCCAGCATGACTTGGATGAGGGTCTTTTTCTAGTTCAAAGGCTCCTTATCGTATCCTTGCATGGCAGAAGGAGCAAGGGATCTCCCTGGAGCCTTCTATAAGAGCACTAATCCCATGCATAAAATCCCTCCCTCCTGACCTAATTACCTCCCAAAGGCCCTACCTCCCAATACATCATGTTTGGGGGTTAGGATTCAACATATGAATTTTGGGGGGTCACAAACATTCAGACCATAGCACAAACATTTCAAAACTGTGCTTTCACATGTTTTCATTTTCCTCCTTGTTAATGGTGGGAATAAAAATATGGTCTGTTATTCCATCACAATCTAAGTGGAAGAACTCCCAATTCTGTCGGAAAGCAGATGCTCTCTAAAATTTATTTGCTATGTTTTTAAGTCCTCTTTTTATTTTTTTCCTGCATTAATTCCCATTTCTATGAGACTTACCTGCTATATGTTTCCTTTTCAAAAACTGCTGATTATTCCTACATATATACTCTTTCATACAATCTTTAGGTCCATATAATCAATTTTCCCCAAACTTGCCCTAACATTTGATAAAGATGGAATAAAATATATAGACTAACTGGAGGAAACTGACATCCTCTATAATATTGACTCCTTCCATCTCTCCTATCCAAGTACAAAGCACATCTCTTTGTTTGCTAAACTCTTCTTTCCCCCATTAATTCATTGTCTTGAAAGAAGTCCCATTATCTTTTACACTTATTCCTCAATATTTTATATTTTTTTGTTAATTTTCTGAAAGGAACCTGATTTCCATGATCTTTTCTAACTAGCCCCTTACAAAAGAAAGCTAGATATTTTTAATGTTAATTTGTACCCACCAAACTACCAAGCACTCTTACTCATTCTAATTGGTTTTCACGGACTTCCTCCGGTTTTCATATTATCTAAAGATGGTAATTTGGTCTTCTTTCCAGTGTTTATATATTTTTTCATTATCTTGTCTGATTATAGGAAAATATTAAATAATAATTACAGTAGTGCCCATACTTATCTTCTTTCCAATTTTATTTTTTTTTCTTTCCAATTTTAAAGGAAATACTCCAGTACTTCACCATTAAACAGGATTCTGGGCTATTGATTTGTAACAGTTATTTTTTAGAATGTTACAGAAATATGTATCTGTATTTATGTTATCAGGACTTTTAATCAGAAATGGATATTCAATTTCATAAAATCTCATTTCATCTGGTATTTTAGCCCTTTTAATATATCATAGGTCATTATCTTATTAGTAGGGGTATATATATATTGTTACCCTTGTGTATCTAAAACCTATTTAGTACTGAATTTAATATGTGACTGCATTTTATAAATTTATTACTATTCTATTTTTTATTTTTGCATCTATACTCATTAGTAAGACTGTAGTTGGCATCTTTAGTTTTTGGTCTCTTTGCCAGAAATATACTTATTCTAATTTTATCAAATGCATTACTTTTATAATCAGGAATAAAGTAAAAAAAAAAAGCCTAAAAATCATCAATAACTCTCCAAATGCCCACAATTTTTAAACATTTATTTTTTTCTTCAGATTCTGGAACTAGGATTATAAAATTTTGACAGGTCATTTTTTTCACCCCACCCTTCATTCTAGAGTATAGATATTAAATCTATCTTTCACATACACTATCCTCAAAATTCCCCTTATAATATTAGGTGACATTTCAGACACTAGTTACTTTCCAATTTCTTCCTGTAATTCTCTTTCCCCAGATGTCTCTATTTCTACAGCTCAATCCCTTACTTTATTTACATCTAAACTAAAATGCACCTCCTCAAGGGCACCTGCGTGGCTCAGTCAGTTAAGTGTCTGCCTTCAGCTCAGATCATGATCCCAGGGTTCTGGGATCAAGCCTCATGTCAGGCTCCTTGAGCAGGGAGCTTGATTCTCCTTCTCCCTCTGCTGCTCCTCCCGCTTGTGTTCTCTCTCCCTCTCAAATAAATAAACAAAATCTTAAAAAATTAAAAAAAAAATAAAATAAAATGCTACCTCCTCAGAAAAAGCTTCTCTGACCACCCTAACTAAAATATCCCCTACCAACTCTCCATCTAACTCTAGCCCCGATTTATTCTTCATAGCCATTCTGAAATATTTCATTCCCAGTCCCTCAAAAAGTACTTGATGCACAGTAAGTAATCAATTAATATTTGCTGAAGGCATAAATAAATGAAAGTAAGTGGGTATCTACACAGTATAATTTGAAGAAAGAGTTCCCCAAGAATAATTTCCCCCATTCTAGTGCCATACCACCTAAAATGCCTGTGACTACCCATAGGCTACCTACCACATAAATCATTAATCAATAATGCTTTGGTAAAATGACTTCATTTATCAGATTCTTTCTTCCATAATAATTAGTTCTCCAGGCCATGAACACCTGGGTTCCATGTAAAGGAAGAAAAATATAATGTCTTCCAGAAACAAACTGTTGTACTCTTTTTCCCATAATAATGATACCAAACGAGCACAAGGTAAATATACTCTGCCTATTACTCTTGGTGGTTCCCTGCTGAGGGTTAAATACAACAAAGTAAAATTATATAACAAAGAGAAAGCACTGGAAAAAGAAGTAATAATTGGTCTGGGTGATGTGAAGGGGATGGAAGTCCCCAGAGTCTCTGATCTCTTTGGGGAGTCATATCTAGAAGTGATCATATAGAAAGTGAATCTTCAAGGAACAAACAGAAACTGATTATGAGAATTATTGATTATGAGAATTAAGTACAGTCTCTAGCTGTGACTTCTCTTAACGGACCTTCAATCAGTTCTAGATTCAAACATAGTAAGAACACACATTCTGGTTACCAAGTCCACTGAGAACAAAGAAAAAGTAGTACCTTCATTTTATCCCCTTCCCACTGAATTTAACTATAGTTACCTTGGAAGACTGAACAGACAAAAACAAGCAAGAAAAAGAAGAAGACTCTAGAATACACAGCCTAATATCCTAACATTTCTTGGTTCTGTCACTATTCTACTATGCTGGTACTAAGGACCAGTAACAGGAATATCTTCCACAGAATAGAGAGAAAACAGATTTTTAAAATACAGCCAACTCTCCATTTGCCCATCTCATCTCTGATCAAATATTTGTCCATTGTTATGACAGCATTAATATATTTTAATTTAGATCCTTCCCAATATTCAGTCTTTACTGAATGGAGGGAACAGAAGCCAGGCCTTGGAAGTCCTTATGTTTCTGGTACTGTTATTTTTCTACTCCTATCTCCTATTCTTTAATGTTATCAGTAATAAGAAAATAACCAAATATGCTAATGATGCAGAGTTCTACATGTAAAACATTTCAAAACCTTTCTTTCTGATTTATAAATCACCCAAATTCTTAAGTGTATGTGTGTATATATATACACACATACACATATATATACATACACACACATATATATATGGGATTAAAATACGATAGTTCTCCACGCTGAATTAGATATAATAAATAACCAAAAAGCACAGATGACAACTAAAGGAAATACAAAATTCTAATTTATGTATTTAGGTATAATATTTACCTACAGATTCTGTAATCCAAAACAATGGATTTTTATTAGGAATTAAAACCCATCTCAATAACTTTCTGTGTTCTTTCTTTCAATTTTTTCCTCCCAGGTCACTCCAATATATGCATGTTTCAACAACTCAGATGACCCTGGCAATACCTACCTCAACCTTCTACTACCTAAATTATGTGAGGGCACATAATATGTACATGTACAATTTCATGCATTGTACATTTCTACTAAAATATACATGTTTAAATGTGTGTGTGTGTGTGTGTGTGTGTGTGTGTTTCCCATTAGTTTCAAAATGAGTTCATATACTGATTTCTGTGAACAAAACAGTAATGTAATACATGGGATGCCTAACCTCTTGATTTTCTACTCCATTGCTGGAAAGCTCCAAAACAGAACCTCCATTGTCAACCACTGCTGATGTCATTGTTATTCCCTGAGGAAGCTTCAAACACTATTAATCAATGTAATTTAAAGGTTCATAGATGACTGCCAGTGTTACAAGTTTGCATTATCATGTTTTAAAAGTCAATAGACATGGAGTGAAGGAGATATCCAGAAATCCAGTCTTCTAAAGATGATTAACCAGAGGGCCTAAAAAGAGGAAGAATTTGAAAAGTTATTAAAAATATACAGGAAGGATATAAAACACAACCTATTTTACAATCTAATCTTTGACACTTCTGTAAACTAAGAAAAAGGAGCTTAGACTTGTAACGCCCAGTGTCAAAAGAGGGCAGTAATGAGCACTCTACTTCTTAGAGCTGTCAAGTTCATAAACAATTTATTGCAATCAAGTTATTGCACATAGATGACCTTGTGATACTTACATTCTAACAGATAAAATGTTATAACTTTCTCTTTTTATGAAGATGTACTTTATTCCTGAAATATTTTCATAGAAATTTTAAAAATCTTTTATACATTGATAACAAAATATGCTAAATCAAGACAACTTCTAAAATTATTTGCCTATTTACCAAATTAAAAGATTTATTGGTTTGTAAATATTTCATTCTTCCTTGGATCCTTTGGTTTCTTTATTTGACTAATATAATTAGACATGTCTTTTGCTTATGGTAGCAATCTCATTTTGTGTTCATATTCTGAATACAAGGACTATAAAATGGATTAATTTGAGTTATATATTTAAACTTTCAAATAGAGTAGTTTAAAAATAAAACAGCAAAATCACATGGAATGCCTTTAATATTACTTTATCATTCTTTCCTTAGTAGTTTTTGGGATTTTTTTGCTATTGGTTAAAAATTCATTATAGCAGCAGTCCCTGAGTGGCTCAGTGGTTTAAGCATCTGACTCTTCAGTTTTGGCTCAGGTCATGATCCCAGGATCACGAGATCAAGCCCCATGTGGGGCTCCACTCTCAAAAAGGAGTCTGCTTAAGATTCTCTCTCCCCCTCTTCTCTCCCCCTCCCCACCACTTGTGTTCACGCTCCCTCTAAAATAAATAAATAAATATATTTTTTAATTTCAATATAGGATATCATTTCAAGTAAACATAATTCAAGCCTTTTTCCTAGTAGTGATGAATGTTGATGTATACATATCATCTAGATTTATGCATTAGATTATTCCTATAAAGTTATATTTTATTTTATTTTATTTAGGTTATATTTTTCATAAAAGAATACTTATTTGTTACAGATTTTCATATAAAAATTAAGTAATGCAGAAAAATTAAGCATATTTAAATAGAAATGAATATACATTTCTAACAAATTCATTCCATTAATATCATACCCTATATTAAATTTGACCCCTGGCACTATACAGATATGAAAATAAAATAAAGAATTTCCATAAATTTATACAATAAAAGAAATATCTGGAAAAAAGGCAGAAATTTCACACCTTCTAAAATTCATTCAGGACTATTAGTATTCTTTTTTATCTTATCACATACAATGGGATAGGATGTATTTGTATTTTAACAACAAAAATTAGTAAAAATCCACAGTTCATATCGCACTAAAGCTCACTACTATCATAAAAGGTAATGACTATTTTCAATCTCTGTTTTCTTTTATTTTTTTAAGATTTTATTTATTTATTTGACAGACAGAGATCACTAGTAGGCAGAGAGGCAGGCAGAGAGAGAGAGAGGAGGAAACAGGCTCCCTGCTGAGCAGAGAGCCCGATGCGGGGCTTGATCCTAGGACCCTGAGATCATGACATGAGCCGAAGGCAGAGGCTTTAACCCACTGAGCCACCCAGGCACCCCTCAATATCTGTTTTCTTAACATTTAGGTAATAATAGCAGAAATAAAGTTTACTTACAATTTGAATGTTAAGTAGTGTAATCATCCTTCACTATTTTCACAAGTTGGCAAGAGCTAAAATATAAACCAGCAGTTCTTTGGAACTACTATGTGGGGGAAAAAAGACAGTATTAATATAATTCTGTTTGAAAATATTTTGCCCAAAATAGGTGTGATTCAGATAATATGTACTTCTTACAATAAGCCATCTCCAAATCCTGATAGACACACATTATATAATGAACATAATAAAGAAATTATTTCTAGGCTATTGAGGAATCAGAAGTCTTTATCAACTTGAAATTTTAAGTCACCACTAAATTGTCAAATTATTGAATACAGACACACCCAACATGTTATGGCCTAGGCCTCATACCATGGGCTATATTTCAAGTAACCAACAGGATTTTAACATCTGGCTGCAAGCATAAACCCTGAGATCCAGGATTATAAAATCAGGTTTAAAAGCCCTAACCCAAAAACTACTGTAACACAAAATCAATGATATGCTCCCTATTAAGTCACGTTCCTGCTCTCTCACCCTCCACACCTAGCTTCCATACACATCCAAACATCCCAACCCTCCTCAAACAGGCCCCTCCCTTCAGAGGCTAATCAAACGACCTATGTACTGGATGTTAGGTCTTGCTCCATCAATTATTCCCTCCTTTTCCTTAATCTTCTCTTACAACATCGGGTCCGTCCCCTCAAAATGGCAGGATCTGTAAGACCCTTTCATCTTAAACACAGGAAAGTCATCCTCCATGACCCTGCAAAGCCCTCCAGTTACTGTTCTAGTTTTCTCCTTTCTCAGAGATGAATCCAGGGGGAAATCTCCTATCTTCTGTCTCCACTTCCTAATTCCTTAGGTGTTCCTCCTTTTATGGAAGTTTGGCATCTATCACCACCAAATGAAATTTTTACTAAATTCTGATTGTCAGTCAAATCCAATGGATATATCTGTTTTCACAGGACTTGATGTCTCTGAAGTATTTGACACTACTGATCATTCCCTCCTTGAAATTCTATCTTGAATTTATCTTCTCCATCTTTAACTACTCTTTTTCAATTCCCTCCTGAAGGCCAACCCCTAATTTTCAGGGGCTTGGAGCAAGAGTACAAATGGAAGCCTACATTCTACGTGTCTAAATATTTTAAAGTTATAAATCAAGCTAACAATTCTACCCTCCCATCTTGACATATATACTTTTATAACAACCTAAAAGGCTAAGTTCTGATTTGGAATTCTCAAAAGCCCTCAAGTTCTATAGTGGCATGGGAGTCACTCAGATTCTTTGGGAGCCTTCCCCTTTCTCTCCTCCCACCTTTAGTTCCACTCCATTCAATAAGGAGCCTCATATGTATACATGTCAACATCCCATCCCACAAGTCCAAGTTCTGGCCACATGCCTGCACACAGCAGTTGCTTGGTCATCACTTAAGCCTAGAGAAGCCCATACATGTGTTCAGTCGAGAGAGGAGAGAATCAGAGAAGAGGCTTTTGAAGTGCTACATGGGCAGGGAATTCTGGGGTTCAAATACTCAGAACTTAATGTAGAAATGGGTATCAAATGAATGAGTTTCTTTGTGTACCTCGCCCCCCCCCCCATATCCTCATTCTATCAGGAGGGGTAAAACTCAACAAAGGCCCAATGAGGACCTCTGAAGCACAAGGCCTAGGTTCCTGCTTAGCAAAGTCAAAGAACAGTGCTAACATGGAGGTGTTTCCAGAATCCCATCCCTAATCCTCTTCTGACTCTTTATACTCTCTCTAAGCTATCTCATGTACTACCACAGCTTCATGCAAATCTTTCTTCCACTCTAAACCATTTTAATGGGTTCCAGTTTGTCTACTAGAGTTTCTTTCTTTCTTTCTTTCTTTCTTTAATTCTTTCTTTCTTTCTTTAAAGATTTTATCTATTTATTTGAGAGAGAGAAAGAGAGGACACAAGCGAGGGGAGGGGCAGAGGGAGAGGGAAAAGTAGGTTCCCCTGCTGAGCAGGGAGCTCAATGCAGGGCTCCATCTCAGGACCCCAGGATCATGACCTGAACTGAAGGCAGACACCTAACTAATTGAGCCACCCAGGCACCCCTGTCTACTAGACACTTTCTTGCCTCTACTTCTTTGTGAAATTAAATAGGGTATAAATAAATAGCAAGCATCTATTCCAAAATATCCCAGGCACTCCATTAATTAAATTAATTTAGTCATTCAGCAAATATTGAGCACCTATTATATGCTAACAGTTTTCAGTGCTAGAGGTACAGCAGTGAATAAAGTAAAAATCCTCATTCTTATGGATCTTACATTCCAGTGGGAAGAGATGAAAATATGTTTAGTATACATGTAGATGGTGACAAAGGCTAAGGAGACAAATGAATCAAAAGGAAAGAACATTCAAAAGGGAAGAGAACTATAATTTCAAACTGGGTTGTCAGAGAAGGATTCACTAAAAAAGTGACATATGAGTAAAGACCCGAAAGTAGGGAGTGAGCTGTGCCAATGACTGGGGGAAGAGCCCTCTAGTCAAAGGAATGGGAAATACAGTAACTTCAGGATGGAGTACACCTGACTAGTTCAAGGATCAGCAAGAAGGGCACTGTGGCTGGAGTGAAGTGAGCAAAAGGAAGAAAGAATAGAAGAAAATAAGAGAGAAAGGGGAGTGGGACATGTAGGTCCTCCTTGAGGTCTGTGACTTTTACTCCAGGAGAGAAGAGTTTTATGCAGAGAGATGGATGATTTGATTATTATAGGAATCATTCAGAAGCTGGGTTGAAAACAGACAAGGGGACAAGGGCATAAACAGGAAGATAAGTTAGGAAGTTACTATAAGGGGGCACCTGGGTGGCTCAGTTGTTAAGCATCTGCCTTCAGCTCAGGTCATGATCTCAGGGTCCTGGGATCGAGCCCCCGCATCGGGCTCCCCGCTCAGCGGGAAGTCTGCTTCTCTCTCTCCCACTCCCCCTGCTTGTTCCCTCTCTCACTGTGTCTCTCTCTGTCAAATAATAAAATCTAAAAAAAAAAAAAAAAAGGAATTTACTATAATAATTAGGTGAGAAATGATAGTGGTTAGGACCAGAGCGGTAGGTTCTGGAGAGGGTGAAAAGTGGTCAACTGTTGGATATATTTCAAAAGTAAATGGACACAATTTTATAGCAATGTGAATATGGATATGAGATTAAAAAGAAGAATCGAAAATGAATCCAAAGATAGCAGTTGGAGCACAATGTTATAGCCATTAAATGGGCTAGGGAAAAGTGTGGGAAGAGAAGTTCAATGTGTCTCAAACTAAACCCACTTTTTCCTCTGCTAGGAAAACCTATTACCTCTCCTATTGTGCTTAGCTCAGAAAGCTACCCTAACACCCACACAACTTATCTAAAAAGTAAAGTTCCTAAAGTTCAGAGTTCTCGAAAAACCATCATATTCGCTCATTCTTGACCCCATCTCTATAATCTCATATCCTCTGACCTAGCCAAGGTCTTTTTTTTTTTTAAGCTTATTTATTTATTTGACAGAGAAAGAGAGAACACAAGCAAAGGGAGCAGCAGGCAGAGGGAGAGGAAGCAGCAGCCTCCCCACTGAGCAGACCCTGGGGTCATGACCTGAGCCGAAGGCAGACGCTTAACCCACTGCTTAACCCACTGAACCACCGAGGTGCCCCTCAATATCACTTTCTATTACTCTCTTCCCCCATTCACACATGTACCTCCCTCATAAAAACATCAGGGGAATTACAGCTTCCAGCAGATCCTTCACTTGGTACCTCTTATCAATCTTAAAGCACTACACCTATGCCTTTGTTTCAAGGTCCTCTAAAATCCTGCTCCTCTTTACTTTCCTAATCTTACTTCCGACTACTTTCCCAAAGTACCAAATTTTTAAAATCTGTGTTTTGTTTCACCTAAACCAGTGCCTTTCATATAGCAGATACACAGTAAAGATATAACGACTACAAGAATAAACAAACATGTTCCAATCAGAAAAGTATCTTCACTGCTCACTACACATACCATGCTCATCCCCATCCCATCCCTTTGCTAGTCCTCTTCTCTCACCCTCTTCTTTGATTATTCAAATTCCACCTGTTCCTCAAGGACAAATTGTTCCCTACAATGACATTACCTCTTTCCTATCTCTTACTATACCATACCAGTTCTTTCAATAATATTTATTGAGCACTTACTATATACCAAATACAGAACTATGCCAGAAACACAAAAATAGTCAGGACTCAGCCTTCAAAAAGCTTAAAGTCTGGTAAGGAGAAACAACACAGAAACAATTACAATCATGTAAATATCATTAAAGAAACTACAAATCACGATGGGAATATAAAAAAAAAGGAACATCCAAGTCGACCTCGGGGAGTTCTACAGAGACTTCAGAAAAAAGCCATCATTTACTCTAGGACTAGAAGACAGGATAGAAATTAACATAGCAATAAGAAGAGAAACAACTCTGAATAATAAATGTTATTCTCAGGACTGAAAAAAAACCTGCAAAATGATAAAAACTTAAGTATCATTTAGAAGTAAATTCTGCTCAGACTGTAATTTACTTGCTTAGAGCACAAATCACTCTCTCATCAGAAACAGTTTATGTGTATGACTTTATTTATATAAAGTACAAAAAACAAGGAAAACCCAAACTATGATATTAGAAATAGGATACTATGGGCAACTGCCTGGCTAGCTCAGTCCATAGAGCAGGACACTCTTAGAAATAGATATTCACAAAGGTTGAGTATCACTAATATATAAAGAACACTTAAAATAGAGGAATAAAGGACCTAAAAACCCAAGGGAAAAATAGAGAAAACAAGTAAACATACAATTCACTAAAGCAGATATAAAAATGGCCCTTAAACATACGAAAAGATGCTCAAATTCACTCATAGGGAAATACAAAATTTTTATAAACCTTTTTAAATAAGAGAACTTTTCTCTCAAGCTGGTGAGAATGTATGACTTACATTCTTTTGATAAAGCTGTGCACTTAAACATTGCTGGTAGGAATGCAAACTGATATAATTTGGTAATATCTAAGCAAATTATATACACACTTTTTTTAAAGAGCTTTTTTTTTTTAAGATTTTATCTATTCATTTGACAGGGAGAGAAAGAGAGAAAGCACAAGTAGGGCGGAACGACAGAGGGAGACGGAGAATCAGGCTCCCTGGTGAGCAAGGAGCCTGATGCAGTGTGATCCCAGGACCCTGAGATCATGACCTGAGTTGAAGGCAGACGCTTAACCGAATGAGCCACCCAGGAGCCCCTAAAGAGCTTTTTAAAAAAAAAAATTTTTTTTTATTTAATTTGGGGGGAGGCAGAAGGAATGAATCTCAAAGCAGACTCTCTGCTGAGCATGGATCTCAATCTCACAACCCTGAGATCATGACCTGAGCCAAAATCAAGAGTTGGATGCCTAACCCACTGAGCCACCCAGGCGCCCCTTACAGAGCGTTACTGAGATGTAACTGACATTTCATTCAGTTTGCCCATTTAAAGTATATAACTCAATGGTTTTTAGTGTATTAAGAAGTACAATCATCAACAGAATCTAATTTTAGAACATTTCCAGCCCCAACACCCCCCCCAAAAAAGTCCCATGTGCATTAGCAGCCACTCACCAATCTTTCCCAACCCCTAGTCCCTGACAACCATTAATCTACTTTCTTTTTTTTTTTTTTAAGATTATATTTATTTGACATAGAGAACGCTCACAAGTAGGCAAAGAAGCAGGTGGGGGTGGGGAAGCAGGCTCCTCGCTGAGCAGAGAGCCCAATGCGGGGCTCAATCCCAGGACCCTGAGATCGTGACCTGAGCCAAAGACAGATCCTCAACCAACTGAGCCACCCTAACCTACTTTCTATCTCTAGAGATTTGCTTACTGGCCATTTCCTATAAATAGCTTTATATAACATATGGACTTTTGTTACTGGTTTCTTTCACTAGGTATAATATTTTCAATATTTATCTATGTGTAACGTGTGTTAGTGGAGCAACATAGGGATTAGGAATGTTACCCCTTCGTGCAGTCAAAAGTCCAGATATAAATTTTCACTTGGCTACTAAGAGCCTACTGTTGACTGAAAGCCTTACCAATTACATAAACAGTCAATTAACACATATTTTGTATGCTGTATGTATTACATACTTGATTCTCAGAAGAAGCTAGAGAAAATAAAATGTTAAGAAAATTATAAGGAAGAGAAAATACATTACAGTAGTGTATTTATTGAAAAAAAATCGTGTGCAAGTAGACCCATGCAGCTCAAACTGGTGTTACTTAAAGGTCAACTACATTTCTTTTTGTTGCTGAATAATACTCTATTAAATAGATACATCATATTTTATTTATCCATTCATCAGTTGATGCAAATTTGGGTTGTATTCTACTTTATCACTATTGTGAATAATGCTGCTATGAAAATTCATGAACAAATTTTTATGTGGACATATACTTTCATCTCTCTTGGGGATATACCCAGGCATGGAATTGCTGAAACATATAGTGACTCTATATTAACATTTTGAAAAACTTTTTTCCAAAGTAGCTACACCATTGTACATTCTCATCAGCACTCTATAAAGACTCTAATTTCTCCACATCTCCATCAACACATGTTGTAGGTAATCTGTTATGCAGCAATAGATAATACATCATCCTGGTAGATACAACAACGATCATTCGATAAAACTTTAAAATTAAAGGGGCTCCTGGGTGGCTCAGTTAGTTAAGCCTTTGCCTTCAGGTCAGGTCATGATCCCAGGGTCCTGAGATTGAGTCCCAAGTTGGGTTCCCTGCTAAGCAGGGAGCCCGCTTCTCCTCCTGCCTGCCACTCCCCCTGCTTATGTGCTCATGCTCTTGCTTGCTCTCTCTGGAAAACAAAACAAAACAAAACAAAAAAACAGGATGCCTGAGTGGTTCAGTCGGTTAAGCATCTGCCTTTGGCTCAGGTCATGATCCCAGGGTCCTGGGATCGAGTCTCACATTGGGTTCCCTGCTCAGTGGGAAGCCTGCTTCTCCTTTTGCCTGCTTGTGTGCTCTCTGACAAATAAATCAAATCTTTAAAAAATAGTTTAAAAAAATGTAAAAACCTTCAGTGACTCCCTTTCCTTTTTGGACTAAAATCTAAATTCATTAACATGAGATACACTTAAAAAAAAGAAAAAAGAAAAAGAAATAAACTTTATAATTAAAACAATGCAGCCAAAACTCAATGACAAAATATTTAAAACTTTCCCCTGAAACTGGGACCAGAAAAACTGTATCTACAATTACTATTTCAATTCAAACTTCACTAGCAATCCTGACCTGTAAAGTTTGATAAGAAAAAATTAAAAGGTATAAGAAATGGAAAGGAAGATACGAAGCTATCATTGTTTGCAGATGATAAGTCTATCTACACAGAAAATCCAAAAGAATCTTCAGATATCAGAGTGTTTGCAAAGTATGTGGATGTACATCAATACATAAAAATCAACTGTTTTTCTATACAGAAGCGACAAGAGAAAATATAATCTTTAAGAAGGATAAACCAGCAACAAACAGAAAATGTAATCTTTAAAAAGGACAGCAGGCACCTGGGTGGCTGAGTCGATTAAGCATCAGCTCTTGATTTCAGCTCAGGTCATGATCTCAGGGTCCTGAGATCCAGCTTCATGTCAGGCTCCACACTGAGAGGGGAGCCTGCTTATTTAAGATTCTCTCTCTTGGGGGCGGGGGGGTGCCTGGGTGGCTCAGAGGGTTAAAGCCTGTGCCTTTGGCTCAGGTCATGATCTCAGGGTCCTGAGATCGAGCCCTGCATTGGGCTCTCTGCTCAGCAGGGAGCCTGCTTCCCCCCCTCTTTCTCTCTGCCTGCCTCTTTGCCTACTTGTGATCTCTTGTCTATCAAATAAATAAATAAAATCGTTAAAAAAAAAAAAGATTCTCTCTCAGCCCTGTTCCCTCTCTCACTCTCAAAATAATAATAATGATAATAACCTTACAAATAACTAAATAGGGTAACATAATCACAAAAATACAAGATACCTAAGACTCAATCTAACAAAAAATATACAAAGACCTCTATGGAGAAAATCATAAAATGTATTAAAAGGAATTTAAAAAGTCTTATGTATTTGTAGAGAAAACCATGCTCACAGAAAGAAAGGCTCAATATTTTAAAGACGTCAATTCTCACCAAATTCATCTAACAAATTCAATATATTTCCAGCCAAAAATCCCAAAAGGGCTTTATTTTCTTTTAAAGATTTTATTTATTTATTTGACAGATAGAACACAAGTAGGCAGAGAGCCAGGCAGAGGGAAAAACAGGCTCACCGCTGAGCAGAGAGCCCGACGTGGGGCTCGATCCCAGGACCCTAGGATCATGACCTGAGCCAAAGGCAGCCGCTTAACCGACTGAGCCACCCAGGCACCCCTCAAAAGAGTTTTATAAAAAAACAAAAACAAAAAAACTTAACAATAGTGGGGGAAAAAAAGTATATAAAAGAGTAAAGGGCAAAGTTAGCCAAGAACCTCCTGAAGAATTACCCTACCTAGTCTATACAGTTAAGCAATAAGTAAAGTAAGTAATGGTGTATATCCTAATGGAACAGAATCTAAAGGCCAGAAAAAGATTCCTGCATGTTGGAAACAATATATGACAGAGGCAGTGTTAAAATCAGTGAAAAAAAATTTCATAAATGGCATGAAAACAAGTAATTATCCATACAAGATAAGAAATTAAATCATTACCTCACACCATTCACAAAACAAATTACAGGCATATGCTAAAGACCAAAATATATAAAATACTAAAATTAGAAGAAAATATAGACTATCTTCACAAACTCAATTAAGGAGAAATTACTAGATAAGACATGGAAAGCAAAAAAAAAACAAAACAATGAACTTAACTACACCAACTTTTTTTAATGCATAAAAACAGAAACTAAAAACAAAACTGAAAGACAAGAGACTGGGTAAATTTATTTCCCTCCTTCCAAAAAAAAAAAAAAAAAAGGTGGGGCAGGGGAAGGAACTCCTACTAATTTATTTGACAAAGAGAGAAATCACAAGTAGGCAGAGAGGCAGGCAGAGAGGGTGGGGGAAGCAGGCTCCCCGCTGAGCAGAGAGCCTGATGTGTGGGGCTCGATCCCAGGACCCTGAGATCATGACCTGAGCTGAAGGCAGAGGCTTAACGCACTGAGCCACCCAGGCACCCCTCTATTAAAGATTTTTATATAATCTGTATTAAGATACACATTGGTAAAAGTCAAGTGAATTCTTGACAAGGTTCTAGTTGTCATGGTGAATGATGTGTGTTTATTAGATTATTAAAAATAAACAAACAGCCATGCTCGTATTCAAGTGTGTCATAAATTAAGGATTATGATTCATCTAATTTTGTATAACTGGGGTCCAAGGAAGGGGGTTCAAAACCATATTGACTTTATTAGTTTCCCACCTAAAGTGTGAAAACCTGAATTGTTTCTTTTTAAATATGTCATGTAAACTGAAAAATATTTACTAATCCCTTGACAAAGTCTCTTTTTTTACAATTTAACAGGCTAGATTAATTATTTCTCCTCTAATTGCTTTTTTTTTTTTTAAGATTTTATTTATTTGATGGAGATCACAAGTAGGCAGAGAGGCAGGCGGGGGGGGGGGGGGGGGGGGGGGGGGGGGGGGGGGGGGGAAGCAGGCTCCCCACTGAGCAGAGAGCCTGATTTGGGGCTCGATCCCAGGACCCCGGGACCACGACCTGAGCCGAAGGCAGAGGATTAACCCACTGAGCCACCCAGGCGCCCCAACCCTCTAATTGCTTCTTAATGCAATTTCTAATTTTTAAGAAAGCTATATCAGCACAAGGGTTAATTATCTTGTTTGCTATTGCAGCAATTATAGCTAAACAACAGAAGGAAGAAGGGCAATTCCATTTAATGACATTCAAGAAAAGGTAAAACTATAGGAGCAGAAAAATCAATGGGAAGAAGCTGACCTCCAAGGGCACAAAGAAACTTGTGGGGTGATAGAAATGTTCTTTTGTTTTTTCAAAGATTTCTTTATTTGAGAGACAGAGGGAAAGAGCACAAGCAGGTGAGAGAGAATCTCAAGCAAACTCTGTGCTGAGCGAGAAGCCCGACTCAGGGCTCCATCCCACCACCATGAAGTCAGGACCTGAGCAGAAACCAGGAGTCGGATGCTGAACCGACTGCACCACCCAGCTGTGTGCCTTGGGGTGATAGAAATGTTCTCTATCTTGATTGTGGTAATGATTGCAATACTATGAATTGTCAAATGCATGGAAATGTAACGATAAATTTCACTATATGTAAATTAAGCTTCAACAAATGACTTTAAAAGCGGGGGAGAAGAGTGTTTAAAGTTAGAATTTAATTTATTAAAGAGACACTCTTATTCACTATTAGCAATATTATGATATTAAGAACTGTAGCTTGTAATCCAAATCCATAAGCAGTTTTTTTTAATATTGTTCCTTTTCTTTTTTTTTTTTTTAACAATTTTATTTATTTTTGTGAGAGAGCGAGTGTTGAATGTGCAAGCAGGGAAGGGGAGTTGGAGGGAGAAGCAGACTCCCTGCTGAGCAGGGAGCCCAATGCAGGACTCGATTCAGAACTTGATGATACCAGGCCCCTGGGATCACGACCTGAGCCAAAGACAGATGCTTGACCAACTGAGCCACAGGCACCCATCCACATACAGTTTAATTCACAACTGATTCCTGCCCATAGAATCAGTGAATTCTCAACCCCCAAAATCATTATTCTTAGCCATTTTACTGGTAAAATTAAATGTTTTTAAAACAGAATTCAATTCCTGAAATACTTTTGATTCGTATAGTTTCACCATGTATTTTTCTAATTACTGAACCACAAAATTTTACACATCATCTATTCATCCTTAGGCTCTATGAAATAGGTACAATTATCTCCCTTATTACATGAAGACTATTTTTGACAGTATCTTTTATATTTAAGAGCTAGTATGAGTTAACAGTTAAGAGCCTGTTGGCTACTGCATCCCCAGAACATAGTAGGTGCTCAGCAAATATTTGTTGAGTTTTGGCTTACCTCTATGTTATCTTGGACAATTATTTATCTCTTTAAACTTCAATGTCCTCATCCATAATAAGAGAGTAACAATTCTGGGAAGTAGGTGTGTTTAGTTCTTTTCATTCCTTACATAAAGTCTCTGGCACACTATGAACACTGAATGTCACTGAACTTATTATTATCATCTCCTCGATAGAATATTGGAACTATATCATATTGCTAAAGCTTCATGTAAGAATAAAGCAGAAGCAGAATAGATGATAATACTTAAAACCCAATTGTTCTTCATGTAGAATTGAGACATTCATTCTTTTTTTTTTTTAAAGATTTTATTTATTTATTTGAGAGAGAGGCAGTGAGACAGCATGAGCGAGGAGAAAGTCAGAGGGAGAAGCAGACTCCCCATGGAGCTGGGAGCCCGATGTGGGACTCGATCCCGGGTCTCTGGGATCATGACCTGAGCCGAAGGCAGTTGTCCAACCAACTGAGCCACCCAGGCGTCCCGAGACATTCATTCTTATAATTTGTTCATTCTCATAATTTGTTAAAACAAAAATTAGCACAACTTTTTTTTAACATATATTAACATTTTAAAGGTATAAAAAGCAGAGGCACCTGGTTGGCTCAGTCAAAAGACCATGTGAATCTTGATCTCAGGGTGAGTTGTGAGTTTGAGTTGAGTCCCATGTTAGGTATAAGGGATTATTTAAAAGTAAATAAATAAACTTTTAAAAATTTTTTATTTATTTGACAGAGAGAAACATAGCGAGAGAGGGAACACAAGCAGGGGGAGTGGGAGAGAGAGAAGCAGGCTTCCCACTGAGTAGGGAGCCCAATGGGGGGCTCAATCCCAGGACTCCAAGATCATGATCTGAACTGAAGGAAGCCACTTAACAACTAAGCCACCCAGGCGCCCCAATAAATAAACTTCTAAAAATAAGTAAGGGGCATCTGGGTGGTTCAGCCAGTTAAGTGTCCGCATCTTGATTTCAGCTCAAGTCATGATCTCAGGGTCCTGGGATCAAGTCCCACATTAGGCTCCATGCTTTTGGAGTCACCTTGAGATTCTCTTTCCCTCTCCTCTGCCCCTTCCCCTTGCATTTTCTCTCTCTCTAAATAAAACAAAATCTTAAAAAAACGTTTAAATAAATAAAAGGATAAAGAGTCAGCTAATGAATCTTTTTAAAAAAAGATTCCTTTGAAATGGGAATGAGATCATGTTGAGGAACTATATCTAAGGAGTATACACTTTAGAAATATTTGGGCCCATAAGTAAGGGCTGGAAAAAATTTTGGCAGCAAGAGTTTATGTCATGGGACCTACTTTTTAGGCCAAGGTGATTGATCTAGATATTTAAAATTGGATGCTAGAAACTTACAGGAGAAGAGAAATTTATAGGATAAATGCAATTGCAGAAATTGCATAGGATAAAAGAAAATCATTTTAATCTGGAAGAGATCTTAGTGCTCATCTTACACAAGAAAAAAACAGATGGAAGAGAATAATCAGAAAATTGAGTGAAATAGCTTGTCAACCAATAAAAAAGTTTTGCATTTCAAGAGTCCCACTATGGATAACAATAACTTAATATTCTCATTTACTCATGGCCCTGACATTGTTACTCAGTTAAGATACATGTTCTTCATCTTATATATTCATATATGAAATATGTATGAATGATATATGGATAGGGTGAACTTAGATAATCCGTGATTTCATCTAAATTGTTTAAAACATTTTTAAAAATATTTTATTTATTATTTATTTTGTCAGAGAGAGAGAGCGTGCATAAACAGGGGGAGTGGCAGGCAGAGGGAGAAGTAGGCTCTTGGCTGAGTAGGGAGCCCGATGTGGGACTTGATCCCAGGACCGTGGGATCATGACCTGAGCTGAAGGTAGACATTTAACCAACTGAGCCACTCAGGCATCCCTGTTTAAATTATTTTTATGCTTTCCTTGAAAACATTCTTGGTTGTTTTCTTCAACCAAAGAACTACAATGGCCAGGTTCCCAGGTGTAACCTAATCAATGTTGACTTGTTCAACCTATTTTATGATGATTAAAATCTAATAGAGAAGTATCATCTAAAAATACTCTTGGGTCATGTGGGTGGCTAAGTTGGTTAAGCAACCAACTTGATTTTGGCTCTGGTCATGATCTCAGGGTTGTAAGACTGAGCCTGTGCTGGGTGTGGAGCCTGTTTAAGACTCTCTCTCTCTCTCTCTCTCCCCCCCTATCCATCCCCACACTTGGACATGTACACACATGCACTTGCTCTCTCTTTAAAAAAAAACAGGAACAAAAACAAAAAAGGAATTTAAAAATACTTTGAATAATCAAACTTTACAATTATTTTAAAAACTGATGAGCAAAGAGACAGCAAGACAAAATCAACCTGACTTGGCTGCTATCGTCACCACTGGAGCTAAAAAATGGTACTGCTGCCTAGTTACACTCCTTTAATATTATCTTCCTAATCTCTTGTTACCATTTCACATAATGATCAAATTCTAGGGCAGCAAGAATAAGGGTCAGAGTAAGTATGAGAAAGCAATCACATCAAGCACATTTTAGAATCCAACCCATCTCAGGGTGCCTGGGTGACACATCTGGGTAAGCCCCCTGCTCAGGTCATGATCTTAGGGTCTTGAGATTCAGCCTTATATCAGGTTCTGTGCTCAGCGCCAGTCTGCTTGGGTTTCTTTCTCCCCCTCCCTCTATACTGTCCCCACAAAATAAATAAATCTTTTTAAAAAATTATAGAATCCAACCTATCTTGAGGGTAAAGATAAGCAACAAAGTTTTGATTATTTATCAATAACCCCAAATTTATGTGACTATTCATACTCAGACTTCATGAACTATTCATAAGAAATACTAAATTGTGGGAGTAAATATGTTTAGCCATGTATATTCTGCAAATAAGCAAACTTCCAAATCAATTAAGAACCAGACAAAAGGACTTGTACTACAAGGTTTAGTTAGGGGAAAAGTAATAATCAAAGTCAAGGCTTATGCCCTGACTGTTGCTCAGATATTTTGAAAAGTCTGAAGTTTGGCCATAATAGCCTCTTGTTTATCCAAAAAGAGATATATAAAAAGCTTAGAAGACTTGTTTCAACTGGTTTATGGAAGTCAAGCAACTCCTTTACAGGACGCTAGGGCTAGAGGTGGTTGGGATATATGGCAGATTCCCAGTCATTAAGAAAGCCTAAAATCTAGTTAAGCTCTATTCCAGAAAGCAAACTAGGGAATTTTTCTTTTTTAAGGAGGGATAAATCGCTAGTTTAACAATTGCCATCCTAGAGATCTTAGTATTTTTATTTCTAAAACCTTAGCCAACTTCCTCACTTTCATGATTTAAAAAGGAAGATTAACTGCCTTATAGAAGAATCTTTTTTAATATTCTGATTTGATAGGACATGAATCCATTAAACTGAATTTAGGCAAGTCAATAACTAGCCTAGTTTAGAATATTTTGCATTCTTTTTCTAAACAGTAAAGGGATAATAATAGGTAACATTCATATAGCACTGCTCTGTACCAGGCATTGTTTTAAATTCATTATATGTGTTAATCTATTTAATCTACACAATCCTACAAAACAGGTATTACCCATTTCCATTTTATATTTGGGAAAACTGAAGGCATGGGGAGATTCGAATAATTTACCCAAGGTCAAGTAAGTAACAGGCAAGTGACAGAGTCACAATTTCAACGTAAGCAGTCTGGCTCCAGAGACTATCTATGCTCTTAACCTTTAAGTTTTTCTGCCTCATGATTGTGTAAGTGTCTTTGTTTTGTTTTATTAAAACTATGAAAGAATCACATAAAACCTCTCCCATCCTACCCTGGGAGCTTTTTCTACTTAATTTCTTACTGGCTCATAACATGGGCAATTAGAAGCCTTAAAGGTAAGTGGAAATTATATACATACATTAAGTATATAGACTTTTCTTTCTCTTTTCAAGAAAAGGGGGGGGAGATAGACAGGGGGATGAATTCTTTAACTCACAAATTGTCTCATGTTCTGTAGGCCTTAGGGAGAAAGTGACAGCATTAGAAATTCTTTCTACTGCTCTCTTCAAGGTTGAGTTTGTTTTTTAGAAAGAAATGTTGGCCTGGAATTCTATATTAGCAATAAGCAAAATTCTCAGATATAAGCCTTCTATCCTAATTCAAGTTTACCCATATTTCAAATAAAAAGAACTACCTGAAACCAAAATATAAACATTTTCATAGTGCTAAATATAGCTGCAACATGTGACTCTTAATCTCAGTGTTGTGAGTTTGAGCCCCAGATTGGGTACAGAGATTACCTAAAAATAAAAATCTTTAAAAGTAGACAGATGAAAGACAGATCCCCTGCAGAAGCAACTAGGGGAAAAAGTACATCTACTCTCCCACTTTGAGACCTGAACTATTTACAAGGTAGTAAAAGTTCTCAAAGTTTACAGATCCCTCCTCAGGGCCTGGAACATGGGCACATATAGGCCCACAGAATTATAATGGGGGCGCCTGGTTTGGTCATTATGATCCCAGGGTCCTGGGATCTAGCTTCACATGGGGCTCCCTGCTTGGTAAGGAGCCTGCTTCTCCCTCTTCCACTCCCCCTACTTGTGTTCCCTCTCTCATGGTCTCTGTGTCAAATAAATAAATAAAATCTTTTTAAAAAGTTAAAAATTAAAAAATAAAAATAAAATACAAGAATCCATTAGCAGGCTTCCTCATACTCTTTCCTTCCCATGAGAGGAGGGCATACAGAACTTACGCTTCCCCCATCAACAAAAATGCACCAACATATGTGCAGCGTTTCTGCCCAAGGAAGCCCATCAGAGATGCGGCACCCAAAGTTTTATGGAGGCCTGCTCACAAGGGTACCCTCTGCCTTGTGTATACCAAAATTCCAGACCCCCAAAAGGAAAGCAGGTGTTCAACATAAACCATATTGTTTGCAAACAGTCTAGGCACAGTGAATCATCCTTTAAAAAAAAAAAAAAAAAAGGTTTAGGGGCGCCTGGGTGGCTTAGTCCTTAAGAGTCTGCATTTGGCTCAGGTCATGATCCCAGGGTCCTAGGGCCCAGCCCCATATAGGGCTCCCTGCTTGGCAGAAGCCTGCTTCTCCCTCTCCCACTCCTCCTGCTTGTGATCCTTCTCTCGTTGTCAAATAAATAAATAAAATCTTAAAAAAAAAAATTTGATTTGAGAGAGAGAGAATGCGCACAGGCCTGCACAAGAAGGGGTAAGGGCAGAGGAAGAGGGTGAAGCAGACTCCACAATGACAGGATCCCCCTGAGGTGGGATCCAGTCACAGGACCCTGAGATCAGAACCTGAGCTAAAGTCAAATGCTTAACCAAATGAGCCACCCAGGCGCCCCACACTGAATCATCCTTATCAGTTACTGGAAACACCCTGAGAGCCAAGTTACCAGATGCTAGCCATGGGCCAACCTTGCAAACAGGTCTTTCCAAAGAGAGCAGTGTCAGACCTAATATGTTAACTCTTTTTGTGCAGAAAATTATTTAACTTCGTGAAGTCAGACTCATCTGTAAAAAGGAAAAAATAATAGAAACTACTTCACAGCTACAATGATTATAATAATTTAACTATCATGGTATTGTTATGCAGTGTGATGGCAAGACTTCATAAAGATTAAAAAAAAAGAAGAAGAAGAAGAGGGGTGCCTGGATGGTCAGTGGGTTAAAGCCTCTGCCTTTGGCTGAGGTCATGATCCCAGGTCCTGGGATCAAGACTCTGCATCAGGCTCCCTGCTCAGCAGGGAGCCTGCTTCCCACCCCACTGTCTGCCTCTCTGCCTATTTGTGATCTGTGTCTGTCAAATAAATAAATAAAATCTTTAAAAAAAAAAAAAGAAGACTTCAGAAAGATCACTTTGTGATGACGATGAGGACTACAGAAAGTTACAGATAACGTAAAACTTCAACTTAAAACTTAGTCTTCAACCTAGCAGCAACTTTTAGAGGAGAATAATGATCTGAAATGAAGAGATATTGACCTTATCTTTGTGCTGTAAAAGATATGGCAGGATTAAAATTCTTTATCATTACAGAGTGATATTATGATTGAGTTTAAGTGCTTAGCTATGACATAGTAGAAGAGCATCTCCACTTCCAAAAATTAAGTAAAAATTCATGAAGGCAATCTTCCTGGAACATTCTCAACCCATCCAGATCACAAAATAAAACATAAAATATGAGTGTGTCCTGGAAGTTTATTTAAGCACACTATTCGAGAACAAAAAAGAGGAAACAACTTACTGATCCTTTTACAAATGAATATATACTTTCTAGTTCTTCCTAATTATAATCTAAAATTAAGATAATCATTAAGTTTCAATTTAGAATGGCACATGTTTGGGACGCCTGGGTGGCTCTCAGTTGGTTAAGCGGCTGCCTTCGGCTCAGGTCATGATCCCAGAGTCCTGGGATCGAGTCCCACATCCGGCTCCTTGCTCGGCAGGGAGCCTGCTTCTCCCTCTGCCTCTGCCTGCCACTCTGTCTGCCTGTGCTCGCTTGCTCTCTCTCCCTCTCTCTCTGACAAATAAATAAAATTTAAAAAAAAAAAAATTTTTTTTAGAATGGCACATGTTTAACACAGAACTGGGATTTGTAAGGAGAACTAACTTTTTTACTCATGTACCTAAATGATACCCACTGCAAGGTTATAAACAAAATTACTCAAATTGGACAGCTGACTCATGAAAACATTGAAACTTTGGCCTTCAAGTATAGATAGAACCCAAAGGATTCTGAGATTTAATATCTATTCTGAAATCACCATATTATTTGTTTTATCCTCAATTCATGAATTTAACTTCTTTTCTTACATTATTTATAAAGCTTAGCCTTATAATCAATCTACCACAATGTCCCACTAAGTTTCCTCATTATCACTGATTATGGCTGAGTAGAAACCTACAGAACACATAAGTTACCACAGAAATTTTTTGGTTTTTGCTCTTTAGCCAAATTTATAACCCAATAATGCAAATTAACATAGGCGAGTTTGGGAACCAAAAGAAATTAGCTTTATTCTATCTTAAATGAATCATATCAAGAATACTAAAGATATTAGGGAAAAGATAGAGTGTTTTTTAATTGTCTGGATTTTATCCTGTCCCAAATCATCCTCTTGGCATTCCTCTGTAATGAAGTAAAAAGCGAAGAGAGTTTTTTACATGCTTAATGAAAATCTTTCTACCACCCCACCAACACAAACTAGAATATAAACTCCACTGGAACTGAGCCACAGCTATTTTAATCATCATTGTATATACACCTCTCAGAAGAGTGTCTGGCACATAACAGCCCACAATTTTAACTCCTGACTCAAGTTTTCTTTTTCTTACTTCCTTCTTCTATTCTACTATCACTAATATATACACATATGTGTCCTTTGTTAAGCCACTTTAAATCATTTTGGGAAAATATAAGTACCTTTTAACAACTATATCTACAATACTGAATACAATTGAATTAAATGGTTAGTGAATAAAAGGGCAAAGAAATATATCAGATACACACTGTAAATCAGTATTAACACAGAGTTAGAGTAATTTAAAAATACCTTCCAAATTATGATATCTGAGTTGATTTGATATAGCTAGCTTATTTGAAATATATTTAAATATATTTAAATTCTAAAAAACTGTATCTTTTTAAATTAACACATAATTTAAAAAGCATATATTAAATATTATAGAAAAGTACATTTAATTTTATTTATTTTTATTTATTTATGTGTGAGAGAGAGAGAGGCAAGCAGGAGCAGAGGGAGTGGGAGAAGCAGACTCCCTGCCAAGCAGGGAGCCCAACACAGGGCTCAATCCCAGGACCCCAGAATCAAGATCTGACCTAAAGGCAGCCACTTAACTAAATGAGCCACCCAAGTACCCCTAGAAAAGTTATTTTTTTTTTCTTTATTTATTTGAGAGAGAGCACAAGTGGGGTAAGAAGCTGAGGCAGAAGCAGACTAGACCAGGGTGAGGGACAGAGAGAGAAATAGAGACTCTCCTCTGAGCAGGGAGCCTGATGTGGGGCTCGATCCAGGGACTTGGGGTCTATGACGTGAGCTGAAGGCAGATGTCCTACTGACTGAGCCCCCAAAGTGCCCAGAAAAGTACATTTTAAATATTTTTTTATAAATACACTATATTATAAAGGGAAATATTAGAAGTTACTACTCACTTTATAAAAACCATAGCTTACTTTTTTTAAATAAACAATAGTGGAACTTTGAAAAGGTACTTTACTGCAAAAATTTTATTCACATAAAGCTTTAGTGGACTATATTCCACACTGTCTAATCTGAAGTAATTTGAATGTCTAATTATTATTTTATGTTAATATTAGTTAGCCAAACAAAAATGACCGTGGTGCCTGGGTGCGTCAGTAGGTTAAGCATCTTACTTTGGCTCAGGTCATGATCTCAGGGTACTAGGATGAAGCCCTGCTCAGGTGAGAGTCTGCCTCTCTCTCTGTCCCTCCCCAGCTCCTGGGTTCTCCTGGGTTCTCTCTCTCAAATAAAAAAATAAAATCTTTTAAAAAAATAATAACTGTGACTGCTTTTGCTAGTGAAATAGAGGGGGAAGAATTTGTATTTAGAAAGTCAGTCATCATACAACTAACTACATCATGTTATCTGTACCTTTTAGCCCGTAATTATTAACAGTTGAAATACTAACATGATAAAATGAAATACTAACATGATAATACTAACATGAATTGGTTAAAATTGTTATCATAAGAATCTCTACCGTTGCTATGACTATACTACAAATTTAAAGTTTTCTAGATATTGGTATTTTATTTTATTTTTAGATAGCAAAATTCAAGGAAGAAACATCAGGGAAGTTATTTTCCCTGCTGTTCTTTATAAAGCTAAAATCATTTACAGAAAATCCTGCATATATTTACTCACAATCAAAAACTGTGAGAGAATAAACTACAAACTGAGCTGTAAATTAACTCTTTAGTCAAGAATGAAGGTCACTACAGTATTTTCCAATTCTTGTAAATTGTACATTTACAACAAGCTTATTCTGTACTTTCTATTCTCTAGGCTACAGGCTCTTCCAGGTCATCCACAGACTGAATCCTCCTCACCTACAATTACCACCTCAAGTACCACCCCCTCGGAGAGGCATTTCTATCATGGCTCCCCAGTTCTAATTATATTCCATTGCCACGTAGCTCCCCCATCAGTCTCTATTTGACATCACATTACCCTATTTTGTTTCTTCATTATATTTATCATGAGAATTATCTTACTCATTTATGTTTAATATATGTCTCCTTCACCAGAATATAAATTCCATATAACAAGTACTGCATTTATCTTATTTACTACAATCTCTCAAGGAGCTAAAATAAATGAATACTATACAATTAAATGTACAGGCTGAGATGAAGATTTTGATATTTTGTAACGATTCTCACATATTTGCTCTCTTAGGCTTTGTCCACTTTTTTTTCTACCCATTAGCACTTACAATGAAAGAATTGGTTAACTCCAAGAAATATGGATAAGCGAGCAGATGTTATACTGTATAAGACCCAAAGTTTGAGAATTAATGGTATACTTTTCAAATTGTACACTGAACCTACATATCAGTAAACGTTAGTAATTATAAATAAGTTGTTAATTATGTTTAAATTAAAACTATCAGATGAAATTTGGCATTTATGAGTAATACACATTCATACATATTATGAAATACAGATGAAAATTATTGAACATAATTTATAAATACAACAAGCATCATTTCAGAATTTAACACACAGTTTAAACATCTTCTACCTAAAATGTAATTTTATCTGAAATTAAAGAAATCATCTTTAAAGAACTAAAGGAAAGTATAACTCAAAAAATAGAAAATTTTAATAAAGATATAAATATTATATTAAAAAAGAGGAAAAAGTGGAAATTCTGGAGATGAAATATAATTCAAGTTGAAGGTTGAAAATTACAACCACCAAATTTAAGAATTCACTAGCAGAGCTCGATAGCAGATTTGAGATGATGGAAGAGTCAGTGAACTTGGAGACAGATCAACAGAAATTACCAATTCTGAAGAACAGAAAAAAATAATTTTAAAAAATGAACAGAGCCTCAGAGACTTATGGGACACCACCAAGCATCCAACAAACATGTAATGCGAGTTCCAGAAGGAAGAGGGAGAAAAGAACAGAAAAAATATTGGAAGAAATTATGATCAAAACTTGCCAAACTGTTGAAAAATATTAATCTATAGATTCAAGTTTAATGAATCCTAAGTAGGATAAACACAGAGAGATCCACACCTAGACGTATCATTATTGAAAGACAAAGACAAAGAAAATCTTAAAACTAGAAAGAGAAAAAACAACTCACCAGAAACAATGGAGGCCAGAAAGTAGGAGACAACATGGTCAAGACGCCGAAAGAAAGAAAATTTGTAACAAAGAAGTCTATATCTAGCAAAACTATTCTTCAAAAATAAAGGCAAAATAAAAACAATTCAAAAAACAAAGATTGAAATAATTCATTGATAACAGTGCTGCCTTACAAGAAATCCTAAAGGAACTCCATCAGACTGAAAGAAAATTACCAGCCCCTAACTCAAATGCACAAAAAGAAATAAAGAGCACCAGGATGCCTGGGTGGCTCAGTTGGTTAAGCGGCTGCCTTCAGCTCAGGTCATGATCCCAGCGTCCTGGGATCGAGTCCCACATTGGGCTCCCTGCTCGGCGGGGAGCCTGCTTCTCCCTCTGCCTCTGTCTGCCTGTGCTCGCTCTCTTGCTCTCTCTCTAACAAATAAATAAATTTTTTTAAAAAATCTTAAAAAAAAAAAAAAAAAAGAAATAAAGAGCACCATAAAAGGTAAACATATGTATAAATATAAAAGACTGCTTAATATTTTTTTCTTCTCAGGGTGCCTGGGTAGCTCAGTCGGTTAAGTGTCATGAGCCCAGGGTCCTGAGATCAAGTCCCACATAGGGTTCCTTGCTCAGTGGAGAACCTGTTTCTCCCTCTCCCTCTGCCTGCTGCTCCCCTTGCTTGTGCACGTGCTCTCTCTCTGTCAAATAAATAAAACCTTTGAAAGTATTTTTTTTTCTTCTCTTAGTTGTTTTAAAAGACATACAATTGCATAAAAAATACAGAACAGTGCTGTCAGGCTTTTAACACATAAAAACTTAATATGTATGACAATACTCACAGATATGATGGGAAGGAAATGGACGGAAGTTTCTACATTTTACCATAATTAGTCAATCTGAAGTAGACTGTGACAAAGACACATATTTTAATCCCTAGAGCAACCTAAGAAAATAACCCAAAAGATCTAGTTAAAACACTAACAAAGGAATTCAAATGATACTTTGGAAAATATCTATTAATTCCAGAAGAGGCAGAAGAGGACAAGCAAAGAAATAAAGAAATGAGACAGGGCACCTGAGTAGCTCAGTCGGTTGAGTGTATGCCTTCTGCTTGAGTCATGATGCTGGGGCTGGGATCCTGGGGTTGAGTCCCCCACCAGGCTCCCCACTCAGCAAGGAGTCTGCTTCTCCCTCTCCCTCTGTCCCTCTCTCATGCGTGCTCTCTCAAATTAAAAAAAAAAAAATGATATATATCATTGCAAATATAAATCTATCAGTGATTACATTAAATGTGAACAGATTAAACCCTCCAATCAAAAAGCAGAAATGGTCCCATTTTTTAAAAAAGCAAAGCAAATATAAGACACATTGTAGACTCAAAAAACAAATAGACTGAAAGTAGAAACATGTGGGGTGCCTGGGTGGCTCAGTTGTTAAGCGTCTGCCTTTGGCTCAGGTCATGATCCCTGGGTCCTGGGATCAAGCCCCCCATCGGGCTCCCTGCTCTTTGGGAAGCCTGCTTCTCCCTCTTCCACTCCCCCTGCTTGTATTCCCCTTCTCCCTGTGTCTGTCTCTATCAAATAAATAAATAAAATCTTTAAAAAAGAAAATAGAAAGATGGAAAAATATTTGCAATACAAACAGTAAGCATAAGAGAGCTGGAGTGGCTATACCAACACCAGACAAAATAAAACTAGAGACAAAGAGGAATCTTTCTAATGATAAAAGTCAGCTATCAGTAAAACAATTATGTATGTAAAGTGTAACTAACAATGCCCCCAAAGCATGAAGCAAAAACTGACAGAACTAAAGGAAAAACAGACATTCCAATAGTAATAGGGATTTTAATCTCTCAATAATTAATAGTATGGCTAAACAGAAAATCAGCACAGACATAGAAGGCCTGAAAACTATCACTCAACTTGACATGACACCTACAAAACATTCCACCCAACAACAGCATATTCTTATCTGGGACATACATATTCTTATCTAGTCCACAGGGAATATTCTTCAAAAAAGATTACATACTAGGCCATAAAATTGTTTCAATAAATTTAAAATGAGAAAATCATACAAACTATGTTCTCCTACTACAGGGGAATTAAATTTAAAAAATCAACAACAATGGGGGCGCCTGGGTGGCTCAGTGGGTTAAAGCCTCTGCCTTCGGCTCAGGTCATGATCCCAGGGTTCTGGGATGGAGCCCCGCATTGGGCTCTCTGCTCAGCAGGGAGCCTGCTTCCTCCTCTCTCTCTGCCTGTGTCTCTGCCTGCGTCTCTGCCTACTTCTGATCTCTGTCTGTCAAATAAATAAATAAATCTTTTTTTTAAAAAATCAACAACAATGAAATGTAGGGAATCCCCCCAAATTGGGGATTATTATTATTATTATTATTACGCTGTACATTTCTAAATAACCCATAGTCAAAGAAGACATCAAAAAGGAAATTTTAAAATATTTAGAAGTGAATAAAAATTTTAAAAAGCAAAACATAGGGGCACCTGGGTGGCTTAGTTGGTTAAGCAACCAACTCTTGATTTCAGCTCATGTCAAGACCTCAGGATCATGAGATTGAGTCCCACAGGGGGCTCCACGCTCAGCACGGAATAGGCTTGAGATTCTCGATCTCTCTCTCTCTCCCTCTCTGTCCTTCACCCCACTTGCACACACACTCTCTCTCTCTCTAAGTAAATAAGTAAAAGCTAAGACTATATATTGTATGGTTCCATTGCTATAAACTATCCAGAAAAGGCAAATCCATACAGACAAAATACAAATCAGTTGCCTGGGACTGGCTTGAAGAGGGTGGGGTAAGGATTAACCGCAAACAGATGAGAGGTAGTTTTTGGAGGGCACAGAAATGTTCTAAAAATGACTTACAAGCTTAAACCAGTCCTGCTGTCAGTCTGTGGGAGTCAGGTATTGTGCAACTCACTGAGTCTCTGCTGTCTACCCCCATGTTGAAGATGAGCTCTGCCTCTCCATCCCAAGCTAGAGTACCTGGAGCTGGCCTCTTGGCCTTCTGTTGGCCCGCAACTTTATGCAGATAAGCTCCCCTGACCACAAGCAGGACCTGTCAGTCTGAGGAGATCCTGGGCTTTCCCCCTAGCCAGCTGAGCCACCAGCTTCCCTCCCCTGACTCTGGGGGAGTCTTGGGGGGGGGGGCGGTTGTCTCCCCAGTCCTCTCTCACAGAACTTCCTTTGCTGAATTAAAGTTTGTAAATGCTTTTAAAGATAAACAAACAAGGAAACAAATAAATCTGGTTTGTAATGATATCTCAATCACATCTTTTTCCATTCATGTATTATTGATGGACACTCAGGTTGCTTCCATACCTTGCCTATACTAAGTTATGCTGCAATGAACACAGAGGCGCATTATCTTTTAAAATTAGTGTTTTCATCTTCTTCAGATAAATAGCCAGAAGTGGGTTTGCTGGATTGTAGTTCTATTTTTAGTTTGCAGAAGCTCCATACTGTTTTCCATAGTACCTGCCCTATTTTGCATTCCCACCAACAGTGCATAAGAGTTGTCTTTTCTCCATATCCTTGCCAACACTTGTTATTTCTTGTCTTTCTGATGATAGCCATTCTAAGAGGTGTGAAGTGATATCTCATTGTGGTTTTGACTGGCATTTCCTTGATTAGTAGTGATATTGAGCATCTTTCCATGTGTCTGTTGGCCATCTGTCTTTTTGGGGAAATGTCTATTAGGGTCCTCTGCCTATCTTTTAATTGGATTTTGCTTGATATATTGAGTTGTAAATTCTTTATATATTTTGGATTATTGACACCCCTCCCTTATCAGTTACATCATTTACAAATACCTTCTCCCATTCAGCAGGTCCCCTTTTCATTTTGCTTATGGTCTCCTTCACTGAGAAAAAGCTTTCTAGTTTGATGTAGTTCTACTTATTTTTGTTTTGCTGCCCTTGCCTGAGAAGACAGATCCAAAAAAGTATTGTTCAGACAAATGTCCAAAAGCTTACTGCCTATGTTTGCTTCTAGAACTTTGATGGTTTCTGGTTTTCATTTCAGTCTTTAATCAATTTTGAGTTTATTTTCATATATGATATACGAAAGTGGTCCAGAAGCACCTGCTGGCTCAGTCGGTGGAGTATTTGGCTCTTGATCTCAGGGTCAAGAATTCAGGCCCGGAAAGAAATGTAACATTTTATGAATCAAACAACAACAAAAAGCCCCACGGATACAAAATGATTAAAAATATAGGTTTATTGGGGCGCCTGGGTGGCTCAGTGGGTTAAAGCCTCTGCCTTCGGCTCAGGTCATGATCCCAGGGTCCTGGGATCAAGCCCCGCGTCTGGCTCTCTGCTCAGCAGGGAGCCTGCTTCCTCCTCTCTCTCTCTCTCTCTCTCTCTCTCTGCCTGCCTCTCTGCCTACTTGTGATTTCTCTGTCAAATAAATAAAATCTTTAAAAAAAAAAAAAAAAGAATTCAGGCCCTAGGTTGGGCATAGAGATTACTTTTAAGATAAATAAATAAATAAATAAATAAACCCAAGAAAGTGGTCCAGTTTTATTCTTTTGCCATGTAGCTGCCCAGTTTTCCCAGCACCATTTAATGAAGAGACTATCTTTTCCCTGTTGTAACTTCTTGCCTCCTCTGTCAAACATTAATTGACCTTATAAGAATGGGTTTATTTCTGGACTCTATTCTGTTGATCTGTGTCTGTTTTTGAGCAAGTACCATACTGCTTTGACAACTACTATAGCTTTGTAGTATAGACTGAAATCAGGAAGCTTGATATCTTCAGCTTTGTTCTTCTTTCTCAAGATTGTTTTGGCTATACAGGGTCTTTATATACAAATAAAACTCTATACAAATTTAAGGATTATTTGTTCT
The DNA here is from genome assembly GCA_004024625.1 of Mellivora capensis. Taxonomy (NCBI): domain Eukaryota; kingdom Metazoa; phylum Chordata; class Mammalia; order Carnivora; family Mustelidae; genus Mellivora; species Mellivora capensis. The sequence goes on along the minus strand of PISX010004521.1, from coordinate 6,342 downwards.
AGTTCTGTGAAAAATGCCATTGGAATTTTAGTAGGGATTGCAATGAATCTGTAGATTGCTTCAGACAATATGAACATTTTAACAATATTAATTTTTCTAATCCATGAATATGGTTTATCTTTCCACTTATTTGTATCATCTTCAATTTCTTTCATCAATGTTTTATAGTTTTCAGAGTATTAGTCTTTTAACTCCTTGGTTTCATTTACTCTTCAGTATTTTATTCTCTTTGATGCAATTTTGAGTGGGATTGTTCTCTTAACATCTCTTTCTGATAGTCCATTATTAGTGTACAGAAATGCAATAGATTCATGTATATTATTTTTTGTACTGTGTACATACCCAAGAGAAATGAAAACACAACCACAAATAGCGTACAAAAATGTTCACAGTAGCATTGTTCATAATAACTAGAAAGTGGAAACTCAAATATCCACAAATTAACAAATAACGTGCTATAACCATACAACAGAATATTACTTAGCAATAAAAATAATGACATAGGCTACAACATGAACTCTGAAAACATTAAGCTAAGTAAAAGAAACCAGTCATGAAAAATCACATATTATAGGGTTCTACTTTTTTTTTTTTAATTTCTTTTCTACATTTTTTTTTTTAAGTGAGAACAAGTGACTGCTCAAGGAAGGAGGTTGGGGGAAGAGAATCTTAAGCAGGCACCACCCCCAGCTCAATCTCGGGACCCTAAGATCATGATCTGAGCCAAAATCAAAGGTTGGATGCTCAACCGACTGAGCCACCCAGGCACCCCTGTATGATTCTCCTCATAAAAAATGTCCAGAATAAAAAAAAAAAAAAATGTCCAGAACAGATAAATCTATAGAGACAGAAAAATCAGTGGTTGCCTAGAGCCGGGGATTTTGGGGGACAAATAGTAACTACTATAGGATTCCTTTTGGAATGATGAAAATGTCCTAATTATGATGATAGTTGCACAACTCTTAATATATTAAAACCACTAAGTTGTACACTTTAAATTGGTGAATTGAATGGTATATGAATTATATCTCAATAAAACTGTTACCCAAAACAAAACAAAGCAAAAAACAAAAACAAAAAAACCATGGGCGTACAAAGTCATCAATACTGGTAGGCCTGCCATATCTAAAGTTACCAACCTATTATTTAGGACACAAAAATCTCGAAGTTATAAGTATCTTCCAATCATACTCTCATAAGTTTGTAAATGTTTGTGTGTGTGTGTGTGTGTGTGTGTATCAGAAACTAGAAGCAATGATTAATCAAAGTAATTAAATCACTAACCTTAAAAAACAGGTTGACATTAAATATTCAAATTTCAAATGACCGAAATATTTCTATTTTCTACTTCATGTGTTTACGAGGAGATAGCTCGATGATATTCATATAAACGCACTGCATAAACTGTATGGCCCTACCTATTAACGTTAATCTTTCCTGAATTCTTGAATTCAGTAATTTCCAGGCTTATATAAAGTCATTTTTACCCTTTAAAGAAAAAGAAACTCCAAAACGCAAATATCCAATCCTGCCTTAGTAAAGTGTACATTGTTCCGTGATTTGGGCACTATTCTGTGATTATGGCACTAAAGAAAGTGCATAATTTACCTCTTTATAGTGACTCATTGGTAAAAAGAAAAGCAAATCTGATTACCAAACACAAGATTACTGTTGTATCATCACCGGATTAAAATTAAATCACACAACTGAAGTAAATGTTCATGAAGGGGGGAAATTTTACAGTTTTCGAATGAAGTGCTCCCCCCTCACTCATTTAAACTAGTACCAATAACTTAAAGAAAGGCTGTTTTGCAGCGAATCTAGGTCCTAGAAAGAGAGCCCAGGATGCTGGCACATAAGAAACACCAGAAACAGGGCAATCTGGATTACTCTTGGCCTTATGGAATATTTTCTGCCTTTTATCGACTCGGAATAAAGACGCCCGACTGGAGCCGGGGGTGGCGGGGTGGGGGTTTGGCTACTCTACTCGCAAAGCTGCTCCGGCCGTCAGCACCAGCCCTAGCAGAGCCCTCACCGTTCCTTTCCCGCGCCCCCAAAACATCCAGTAGCACGATCCCAAGGGGACAGCTTTTCCAAGAGAGGATCCAGAAGGCGGTCACCGGACGCGCGTTACAGAGCCCGTTTTTGTTTTGTTTAAAAAACAGATTCGTATTACAGCCAAGCCTCTCTAACCCCGGGGGAACTGGGGGAAGTGGCAGCAGGGGGCCGGCGTGGAAAGCGAGAATAAAAGAATAACCGAGTACAACCTGCCATGCAAGCGAGCCGCGGAGAGAAGGAAAGGTAAGAGGCGGCGATAAGGCCCGACGGGGAAGGAAACTGGTCTCCAGCCCTCCAAGCCACCCCGCGCGGCCAGAGCCTCCCAGGTCCCGCCCCGAGCTCGCCGCCCTGCCCCGGCGACGGCCGCAGCCTCCCGCCCTACCAGACCCTCCCAGGACGCGCTTCCTCCGGAGCCGGACCCCCGCCCTGGCCTCCCCGCGGGATGAGGCGGGTCAGTTCTGTCCGCTCCACGGCAGAGGTGACTCGCGCGCGGATGTAAACACAGCGAGACCAGCTGCGCTCAGCCCATCCCCCCCCCCCATCCCGCCGGGGTCCGTAACCTCTTCCCTCAGCCCTGCCCCGCGCCCCGCGCTCCCCGCGGGCAGGCGAGCAGCGCGCCTTCCCCTTTCTCCAAGTCCCGCTTCCCGACCGTTGCTCGGGGGCACTCAGCCCCCTTCCCCAGCTCCCAGCCGTTGTCACCGCCACAGCCTCCGGAAAACCCTCGGCAAACCCCGGAGCAAACAACACAGGCGCGGGGCGGGGGTGCGGAGGGAGGAGGCGGCACTCGGGACAGCGAGGCTTTATCACCGCGCCCTCCGCGCTCCCTCCCACCAGCCTCGACTGCTCGCGCTCTTACCTGCTCTCCGCGTCGCCTGGGAAGACCACGGCGTCGCTTTCCCTCCGGGCAGGGCCGCGGACTAGCACCGCCGCCGCCGTTGGCCGGGCGTCCCGAGGGAGCCGGGGCCTCCCCGGCAGCCCGAGCCGCTCCACTGGGAGAGGAGGAAACAAAACAGCGGCGAGCCGCCCCGCGCAGCGCCCCCCGCCCGCGCCGCCCCACCGATCCCCAACCGCCGAGGCGACGGCGGCGACACAGAGCCCGGCGCGGGGAGCAATGGTGGCCCCCGCCCTCGCCCCGCTCCCGGCCCCCTCCCTCCACCCCCCGCCTCAGCTCCTCCCCCTCGGCCTCCTGCCGCCGCCACCAGGACACTCGAGTCCGCCTCCCCCACCCCGCCCGCTCGGAGCGCTCCTCCCCTCCCCACGCGGCGAGGGGGGGCGGTACCGCCAGTCACCGCAGCGTCTGTCAAACCGGGGCCGGCTATTTATACCCCGCGGGGCCTCACCGCCGCTGGCCCCCACCGGCCCGCCAACCTGCCTCGGTGGCTCGCTCGACTCTCGCCCGCCCCTTACCCCCCAACTTCTCCCAAACCCGCCTTCTCAGGTAAAGACTCTGGCCACTTGTCCCGCTCCCTGCTCGGGGCTCCCCCATCCCACTCGGCTCCAACCCCAGACTGGTGCAGGGGCCCCAAGGCGCGGGCAGGCGCGTGGGGGTAGCGGGGCCGCGCGTGCACCTGCAGCGCCCGCCCGCCCCCTTCTCCCAGCTGGCCGGGACCGCACGCACACACCCTCGCCACTCTTCGAAGCCTCCCGCGGGCCCCGGCTGTCACTCCATCCCCAGCTCTGGACTGCCTCCCTTCTCCAGGGACAGCTCCGCGCTCGGGCAGTCTGACAGGTACTGGGGGCCGAGGGTTGGATAAACTCCTAGTCCCGGTCCCTCCAGTCTCCACTCCACAGCCGTGAAAGGTGGGGGCGCGGGCGGGCCGGAGCGCGCCGCCGGCCCCGCCCCGGCCCCTCCCCGGTCCGTGACGCTCGTGGCGCACCGCCCATCCAGCCTCGCGCCCTGCGCCCTCCGCGCCGCCCGCTCCTCCTCCCTGTTCGCAGACGCCTGGCCTTGTACACCCGCGACCCCGCCCCATTCCCAGAAATTACCACCCGCCCAACGGCCGGGCCGCGCGGCGGTTGGTGCCCGCGTTTGCTGACGGTCGGGTGGCGGGGCTCAGCGCGCAGCTGCGGAGCGCGGCGGGCGGCCCCTTGGTGCTGCCCCCCGAACTGCGGGCGCCCGCACCGAGCCATTGTCGCTCCTCGGTCGGTTAGCAACGGATAAGTAACTCAAGTCCGAGTATTGTTGTGAGAATGCGGGAGTGTACTGGTGCGGGAGTCTTTCGGTCCAAGTGCCTAACGAATTCGAAAATGAAAACCCAGCAGTAGCTGCACGCTTCTGGTTTCCCCACTTTCACACAAAGGGGAACCTTTGAGCAGGGCACTCACGCGCCTTCCAATGCACAAAAGCCAATGACACGGTGCCCTCGACTGTCCGGCATTTGGAGCACCTCGCGAATGATCTTTCTTACGCACAGTTATGCATACAAACGCAAAGTTGTGCCTCGATCTAGTCCCCCACCACCACACTTCGCCACACTTCGCCGCCGCCGCTTTTCTTGTATTTGTTTCTTTAACAAAGAGCGATGACTGTCCCGGTGCGCGGAGGGACTAATGCTAGTCCCTCTCGGGCTCCTGCAGCCCCACTCTGATAGACCTGACGCGGTATCCACCAGGTTCATCGCTGGGCTCCAGCCTTAGTTTTTTTGCAGCGCCATAACCAGTCATGAGAGAAGGAAAAAACCGTGAGGAATTTAAGTGGTAGCTGTTCTTTAAAGTAACGTGGGAACTATGGAAATAACCTTAGAGCAGGGCTTAAATGTCAGAGGGCTGTCAGCCCCACTGATGTGTTCCTGAAGAACGGAAGAATTTAACGATCTTTCTTTTTGAAAGCTGTTAATGTCTTTTTATTTACCGGAGGAGAGGGGTACGGGGGCGGAAATGGTATTCTTTCTTTTCCTATCTGGAAAAGCAACTCTGGTGACTCCTTAAGAGATTTTTTACTTTTAAAACTAGGGGAAACCTGGATGGCAAATAGGATTAATCAAAGAGATCCTCTTAACTCTGATGAAGTTTTATGGATCCCTTAGTTCTAAAACATGGCGACTCTTGACATTCTTTTGAACTAAAGAATTCAAATCTTTAATACACAAACAGGATACTACAAACATAGCAACAGTTCTAGGGCAGTATTTCTAATCTCACATTTCCTGTAAAATAGGGAATCATTGTCCACTCAATAGATGTAATGAATTAATAATACTACTGCATCTTGGTGACAGTAACATGTCATATTAAGAAGCATGCAAGGACAAAGCCTGATTCCTGTAGTTAGGAACAGATCTCACCGGCTGGGTCAAATCATTCCTGTTTTCAGCTACCATGAGAAGAACTGTATCTCTCCTGCTGCCAGCTGGAAGTAAACTGGAAAGTCCCACGTGGATAGCAATGGTAAATAACGCTGTTCTCAATTCTTTAGTGCCCCTTCCATGCATGTTCTTTGAAATGTGGCTTTGCAGTTCTTCTAATTAGAGGCAGAAAGTTTCTCCACCCTACTGATGTTGGATTTAGATAATTCCACTTGGTTTTGGCCAAAAGAGTATGGGCAGAAGTTAACAGTGTAACAGTTCTGAGCCTGTCCTTAGGAGATTTTTCATGTTTCTGCTTGCCTTTCTCCCACACCTGCCTTTCACAAAGTGAAGAACATGCCTGGGTAGTCTGCTGGTAAAACAAGAATGAGAGACGTGAAGGTGGTCTAGAACTATCCCCAGCTTGGAGCCTGTGACCTGCAGAAAAAAGGAATTGTTTTAAGCAATTTGTTTTAAGTGTTTGGGAGTGGTTTGCTACCCAAAACTAGTGTTCAATAGCTGACTGGTAGAATAGGAGATGGAACAATCTGTTCCCTTGGCATTGGCCTTAAAGGTGGCAAACTGATGTCTCTGCGCCAGCTCTTCCATAGTGGGTCTTGGAAGGACACATCCTTTGTGGAAGCCAAGTAAAAAACCTAGAAAGTGTGCAGCATGGCATTCTAAAGACCTCAGATTCAGTAGGAAAGGGATGATGTGGTCAGTGGTCCTAGCTAATGAACATAAACTTCAGGATCTCCAGGTTGTAACTAACTGCTCTTGCTTCTGGGGTTCCTGGGTGGCTCAGTCAATTAAGTGACCAACTCTTGATTTCTGTTCAGGTCATGATCTCAGGGTCATGAGATCCAGCGAAGGGCTCGGTGCTCTTTAGGGAGTCTGATTATCCCTCTCCTCCTCCCCATCCTCATACTCAATCTCTCTCTCTCTCTCTAAAATGAATAAATCTTGGAGTACCTGGTTGAGGTGTCTGCCTTCAGCTCAG